>VZRV01004979.1:2249394-2497580 GCA_013398115.1 Falcunculus frontatus | reverse complement strand
GCCGTGCCCTGCTCCCCACAGCGGCCTGGGCGGACAGCGCCGGCCCGGCGCTCCGCCGACACGGCCGGGCAGCGCCTCCGCCGCGCTCGGCACCTCGGGCAAAGCTCGTGTGCTGGAGCAGGAGTTGTGCGGCCGTGGCGGAGGGGAGCTCAGGATGAGGTGCCCATCCTCTGCGGCGCGATCTGCAGAGGGGCCGGCAGCTGCTGCCAGGGGAGGACAGCAGGCACCACGTAGAGACTAAACCACTGCAAGGCTTCGCTCAGCGGCAAGTCTTCATGCGCTTGTCACGTCTAACTTTTGGAATAACCAGCGCTCCAAAGCCCTGTACTGGCGAAATTCCCCATCTCTCAACACACCCCCCCTCAGGGCAGGAGCGAGGTGTGTGCCTGAAGCCATGGTTGTGCTACACATTCACCTTAGTTAATGTATCAAAAATGCTGCAGCACTGCAGAATAATGGCAAACGTCTATATTTTTCACAGGAGGAACTAAGAGAATTTTGGATTTGTTAAAAAGTAGCACAACCCTATATGGCAACACAGTTTAGCTAGTATGTGCTGTGAATCACACATTAAGCTTTAATTCTGTGCATGTGTATCATTTGGTCTTGTTCTGAGAGTGATCAGAGAGTATAAGGCCATAACAATAAAGTACTTCTAAAAAAGTAGTATCAGTTCCAGTAAAATACATTTTGTCCGAGTTTCTCTGAACTTGCACAAGACAGTGTGGTACGTTTCATTTCTTGTGTATTGTTTTGGTGGGCATTGTACAGCACTTTTGCAAAGTTCTTTAAGATATGGTAGGATAGAAAGCACTGCATCAAAGTACTCTATTTACTTAAAGGTGGAATTATTCTTTAAAGTAGCATGTTGCAAGGACTCAACTGTAAGCGCAGAAGAGAGGAACAGAGCTCTTACTTGTTTCTTCAGGGAGCAAGTAAGAGCTGTATTGGAAACAAGTATTTTTGATGGTTTAGCTTCACCATTACATAGCAGCAGCAGTCCTAAGCCTAGACTGAAAAACTGAACTGCAAGTGCCTTTCTTCAGTCTGAAATTGATGCAAAATCAAAGAAAGGGAAAGCAGGAAAAGGGCAAAAAACAGCAGCAGGATGTTCACTTTTACTTGTAGCAAGGGATGAAGCACTTTTACCTGCAGCAATAACTTAAGAGCATAACTGGTAATTTAACATTTCCTTCATCTTCCATTAAAATAACATGGCTATTTCAGAGGTGGTATGATGTCTGATCTACTGGGACAGCAGGCAGAACAGTTATTCAGAGACAATGAAGATCTCTGCTTTAGCTGGCTTCAACAACAAAATATGAACAGTCTTTCAATCTGGAGAACCTACAAGACGAATTTTCATGAGCTGACAATTTCTAAGTTCAGCACAGTCCATGTCAGAAGAAACTGAAAAAGGTTTCAGGGAAGTGAAGCCTACACTAACACCTCATAAAACTTAAGTTCGGTTTCTCTGACCTACAGAAGATTTCTTGATGTAAACTCTTCCAGATCAAGAAACCTTGGTCTGTTGCTGCCCTATTAATGCAAAGAGACTGGGTTGGGGGTTTTTTGTAAGGAAAAAAAAATCTTTTATACATTTATAATTGTTACTTTTGTGAGCATTTTAGGAAAACTGAGCGTACTCTCTGTCAGACCACTCAAATTGACCAACTAAGCTCTGTTGGAAAGGGATTCCATGTGCCCTGTAATAGTTCACCTGTCAGCATCTGCCCATCACTCATTAACTCTAAGCCCCTTATTGTCTATAAGGAGGATAATCCTCTGTGTGAAGGTTTGTTGCCGTGTTTTGAAAGTCCTTGATTTATCTTTATCTGTAGAACCCAGATCTGATTCTTTCACAACTGGTATAACAAAACAGCCACTCTGCCTGAGTCTGGCCTATGCTCACCAGTTGAAGACCAAATTAAAAGGAAATTAAGTTTGGGGAGATGCTACTACTAAAACAACCTTCACATCCACATATAGGATCACCCAAGATGTCCACTGCCTTTCAGGCAAGGCTGATCACAAGAAAAAGAGTTCATGCTGACAGGGTGGTGCATGTGGTAAAAGATGGGATGTAAATCCACAAATTGTTATTGAAACCAGATTCAAGTAACTCATGGTGATTCACGTGGCTTTCTTACTGAACTTACAGAGCAATAGCTCAGCTGGGTCTTCTATCTACACCAAACACAATTACAACTTAGCAGAAACATTTTATATGCAAATTCCTAAGTAGAATAAACAGAGTTGGAGTTGGACTTGACAAAGTCTGAAGATGCCAGTTTGGCCAAATCCCAGAGATATGGAAATCTGAAGCTTGAATTAAGCTAGTCCACTAGACTGTCCATGATTTTAGGAAATATAGATTGCCACCTCAGATGCCTGTAGAGATCTCTGCTGTACTGAAAGAAGAGAAAAAAGTTCACCACCACCTACCAGGACAGCAGTACACAGATGAGCTTTAGTCTAGAATACCTTTCAGCCAGGACAAATGCACTGTCAGCTTTGCAGATCAACAGCTTCCGAGAACAGGTAATAGCAAGTCCCTAAAATGACCAACTGTGCATGAGCAGAGACCACATGGAAGATACCTGCAAAATGCTTCACCTCCTACTCCCTCACTCCTCAAAACCCCCACTTCCTGATCTAGTCATTTAAGACACTAAAATTGTTCTAAAGCTACTAATTTAAGATGGTACATATCCTACACTCCTAAAGTTCACATATATAGAAGAACATTCTCTGTATTGGAGATTACTATTTTCTACTAAAAACATGTGGGGGAAGTTATTTCTCTTGCTAGGTTCTAGAATTTTGCTTCACAAATTCCAGAATCATTTAGGTTGGGAAACACCTTTAAGGAAAAGTCTTTTAGACCTTTAAGATCATTAAGTCCAACCGTTAACACTGCAAAGTCCACTGTAAACTAAAGGGGACTAAAGTCCACTAAACTTTATCTCTATGAATGCCCACTTGGTACTTTTTAATTCAGATTAAAACAAAATCTTACCCACACCTTGCACTTATCTTGAGTCACTAATCATTTCTCCACTTCCTCCATTGAAGTTTCCTGTATTTAATTCAGTAATTACTTAACAGCAAGACAACAAAACATTTAACAAGCTTGGCTTACGTTCTTACCAAGTTCAGCTTGTATTTGTTATATGATCAGATCATTTAATATTCTGAATAAAGTTTGAGATGCTATCAACCCCCCACCAGGTTAGCACAGTAGCACGCAGTGTTTTGCTGCAAGTATAGTTGACACCATAAATGCATTTAGATTGCTACAAGATAGATACAATGAAGAACAAAGGTAGCTGCAGCTATTTTTTTAAACCAAAATGCTTTAATTCTAATGCTCTAAAAAGAACGTGCAAGATACTGTAAGGCTGACTAAAAAAAATTGGAAAGCTGGAAGCTCTCTCTTTTAATTAGGTGATGCCTAAAATGCAGTAACTACTTAAAGTACATAATGTCAATGTATCACAACTACATGCCTTAGACCATACTAAAGCAGTTGTTCATTAAGCTCAATGGGGACACTGGCCAGATCCAAGTGGAAAACCTACCACAGTAATCAAACTATCTAGTGTACTTGAAAACTTACATGGAGAGGTTTCCTATCACTTTCACAGATTTGTGTTTAGCTCCTTCTATCAAAAGGTGCCAAAATGTGTCAGCTAGCTTGGGAAAAGACAAATTGTGTAGAAAAACAGCTCTGGAAGTTTAAAACGCAAGTGAAGGAACAAGGCCAGCAGAACAGTCTTTCACACCTAATCTCTCCACCCTTTGATCTTTCAAGTATATACCACAATAATTTTAACAAATAAGATGTTTGACTGGAAGGGTTCTATGCAATATGTCATTATCAGGAGTAATCCATAGAGACTGAATTACAAAATGCCACCTTCCAGATATCCCAGTGACAAAGACAATAAATGCAGGCAACAAGTTGACAGTTAAAGTTGTTATCTTTAATGAAATGACTTTGGAAATAGCATCAATTTCCATGACACCAACATTTTGGGAGTCCCATAAAATGCAGTTACATTCCAATGCCAGTATTACAGGCAGATCTCCATTCACATGGCAAATAGGATCAAGAAAGCAACCATCAGACAGAAGAGACCCATAGCTTCAGACAGGGCGAATCCCAGGATAGCATATGAGAACAGCTGCTGCTTCAGAGAAGGATTTCTAAAAGAAAGAGAAGGTGTAAGACTTTTTTATCCTTACAATTAAGATGTTTTTCATACAGTTTAACCTCATAATTCCTTGCCACTGATTCTGTAATAGGAAAATCCAATAAATCCAAGCAATTTTTTGGCAAGGATTTCACTCACAACAAATCAGTTGGCAATTAAGACTAGATTCAGGTTATACAGATGGTGTAAGGGTTTTCCAAATGAGCACAGTTTTCGTTACTACACTCATCTAACTTTTGAATTTGACTTCTCTATATCCTCCCATGCAGAAACCATCAGCACTATGCTTTAGAAATGTATTTCACATCTGTGACACGAGAACTATAATCCAAGGAATTCTATGCATATGTTTTAAGCAGCTCTAAAGACAAATACAGGAACTGAAACCACGTAAGAGTAGGGAAAAAACCCAGAAAAAAAAAGAAATATGCAGCAGTTTGTTGCATATTGTTGCAAAAATGCAATGAATATACCTTAAAGAAGTGAGAGGAGAAAATGTCCAATATAAAACTATGAAGCAATGTTCTACAATCTCTTATTGACATGTTCATGCCAAATTCAAAACTCAGTATGTGAATTTTGAAGTGAAAACACTTGTTTCTTCAAGTGGAAAGCGAACTTCCTTGTCCTCAAAAGGGCTTAAAAATCTTTATTAAGAAGTAAGACTTAACTGGTTGGAAAAGTAGTGAAGAACATGAAACCTTTTCTATGCCTGTATCAGTTTTGCTCTTCCATGATGCCATGTGGACTACTTCTATTACAGGAATGTTATAAAATTATCTGAAAGTTCATCCCTACTACAAAATCCTAACCCTTTCCCCCTTCAGATTTCTAGAAAGAATAACTCATTGGCTGAAGTAACTGCATATTCTGAGATGCAAAACTGAATTGTGTTAGAAAAGCAAATCAGGCACCCATTTGTAAACGATTCTGACTATGAAGACTGAAGCATCCAGACTCTCATTCCTTAATACCAGTTCTTACACTGTTTTTCTTAAGGACTTTTCCCCTCACACGGGAAAAGATCCAGGCTGGATTCTTAGTTCAGTTCTGGAACCACATGCTCAAACACTGGACTGCAGCGACCAAAAGACCAAACAAGTCTAATGATGCAATTTCTTTCATGGCTCTCCTCCAGGAAGAGTGTACAAAGTTCTGAATTTAACAACAGAGCCATCCTGATGAATATGGTACAGTTTCAAACGATTCTCTTCAGCCATGTTTATCAGTAACAGTAATCATTTACAGGATTTTTTACAGTGCCATCATCCTTTCTATAGCTCAGCTGTCTCAAGATACATCTGCATACAATTCAAAGAGTTTTTAAAGAGAGAGATTGATTACCTGGCATAACCAATGATTAGACTACCGAAGACTGTTCCAATACCAGCACCAGAACCAGCCACACCTACTGTGGCTGCACCAGCACCAATAAATTTGGCAGCAGTGTCAATGTCCCTGCTGATAGCACTAGTCTGGAATTCTCTAAGTGCTAGTCGGGAGACAGTATTTTGGGCCCCATTAACTGTTGAGTTGCCCTAAGAAAACAAAACATGAAAAAGCATTATATTCAGACAAAAGACCATGTGATAGTGTTATTATGCAGTTTCAAAAGCTGTATTAGATCCAATGTCTAGTTATTCTTCACAGTGATGAGACTATAAGAGTCATTCAGAATGTTACCTGTTCCACCTGAAAGCATCAACTTTAAATGTGAAAGACTTCTCAGGAGAAACAGCAAGACAACAACAAGTATTATTAGGTGTTTGACTTAAAGCAAGTTTCAAACTATAGGTATTTGAGTTAGTACAAGTGAACTCTAGGTTGAGGACATTTAGGCTCACCAGGTAATTTAGGAAGATACAGAATTTTGTTTATAAGGTACCTCTCCATTCTTGACCTCTGGCCTAGACAACACAGACGCCGAAACTGGTCTGTACAAGACTCTTGATCCGGCACGGATCTGTAAGAGGAGTAAAAAAACTATAAAAAAAGAAACATTTTATCACAGCTGTTCCATACAATAGTCCGTAAGATAATGAGACTATTAGCTACTAAGCCATTTGTCTTCCTTGAAAGACAGCAATCTCTGAACAACTGGATATACAATAAACGATACAGAAGCAAGCACTGCCATGCAATCTGACAGCACTGTTTTCAGGAGATATTGCTGTAAACAGCCATATCATTCAGTGAACATATACATGCATTATGCTGACAGAAAATAGAGCAAAACAGCGACAAAAAAGCCCGACCGACTAGTAAGCAGTGAAATACATCTCAAAATGAATAAATAAAAGTCATCAAAATGAATTTCGAAGTTGTTAAATGCACGGATATAACCTAGACCTTTATATTTAGCAAGGCACAAATGAATGAACCCTTTTTCACAAGCGGCCTGCATGTGTCCTTGGACTCCCAGCAGCCTAAGGTCATAACGCCTCTTGCACAAAGCTCTTCCTGCAGGGGAAACCCGGGCCTGCACCATGCAAAAGGAGACCTTCTGCAGGCCACAGACATCATTTTCATGCAGAACAGTCTCTTATCTCTGCAAGGGCAAAAAATCCCGGCCTTGCATAGGACAAGCAACAGGCTGGAGTTTGACCTACAGCGAAGAACAAAGCGCAGTAGGCCCAGGAGCTGTTGGCTGCGCTGACCTCCCCCTCCTCCACCGCTCGTGTGCGAAGGCCCCTCACCTTGGCAGAGGGCCCGGGCCGCGCCAAGGAGGCGGGAAGGAGAACGCGGCCCTGCCGCAGTCTGCCCGACCCCCACCCCTTCGCTCTCGGGCGGCCAGCGCCCGGTACGGGCTCGTCCCAGGGCGCTGCCGCGGGGCTCAATGGCCCGCCCAACCCGCGGTCGCCCCGCGGCCGTCACCGACCCCACCGCCGACAGGACGGAGCCGGCGAGGAGGCGCAGGCGCCCCCCGCGCACCCCCACTCACCAGGGAGGGCGAGGTGGCGAGCTTGGCGCAAGCGAACATCTTAGCGGGCGGCGTCCCGGGGGTCACGATCCGGCGTCTCTGCGGAGAGAGGGAGAGGGTGAGGGGGCGGCGGGCGGGGGCGGCGATGGGCGCGGATGGCGCGGGCGGCGCGGCTCTCACCGTTGCGNACTTTGTGCCGGCGCCATTGGCGGAGGCGGGGGGCGTGGGGTGCGCGCCGCTTTCCCGCGCAGCCGCAGCGCGCCCGCCGCGCGTGGGGGCGGTGTCACCGTGAGGGTGTCACCGTGAGGGAGTCTGTCACCGTGAGGGTGTGTGTCACCTTGAGGGAGTCTGTCACCGCGAGGGTGTCACCGTGAGGGTGTCGCGGTGATGCTGCC
Organism: Falcunculus frontatus; assembly: GCA_013398115.1. NCBI lineage: Eukaryota > Metazoa > Chordata > Aves > Passeriformes > Falcunculus > Falcunculus frontatus. Next base: position 2,490,048 of record VZRV01004979.1, on the reverse strand, counting down.
GAGGGCCGTGTCAGTGTCGTTGTCGCGCCCCCTTCCCGGGGCTCGGATCACGGCAAGGAAAGAGGGCGTGTCCGACGACACCTGCTGTGTGCAAAACGCCCCTGCTGTTTAATTAGTCATTTCTGCACGATGAGCAGCTTCACACCCAAGTAACGAAAAAAATCCTTTTTAATCGAGATTAACCGAAATAGGATTATCTTCACTGAGCTGAGCATGTGTTCCCGAGATTCCCGCTTTAATCACTTACATGTGCTTTGATGTTTTTCATTTGATAACGGGATCATTATCTTAATGGTCATTTGCTATTGTAAGTAGTATTAGTGCCAACTGGTAAAGAGGCTGAAAAATCGAGGTTTTGAGTAAAACACTGGGAAACATATATTTAGGTTGTAAAATTTTCATTTGATACAATCTGTGCCATAAAAATAAATTCTAAAAATCCGTGCTGCAAACGGTTTCTAATGAACCAAGTAAGGGGCTGTGTGTGCTGTATTTAGGGATGGGAACAGTCCCTTAGGACTTAGGTGCTGGGCTCCTGCAAGCTTACAGGACGATTGATGTTGCTGTCACTGGTTAAACCACAGGTGCCGCAAAGCTGAGACATGCCCCATATCAGAACACCCCTCAACAAACATGATCAATAGGTGCTTTCAACAGCTGCATACTAATGTTAACCATAATGTTGCTCTTATAACCTACAACGCAGTGTCCTCTGATCATTAGGTACCAGGGAGGTGTACTCAGCTGTAGGTCCGAAGGTGAGAGACAACAGTACAATTTGGACTTCCCAGCCTTCTGCTCCCTGCCTCAATCCGGCAGCAAGCTTGGTTTGATTCCAGTGTGTGTCCAGAGTCATAGTAACAGAGCAGTAAAAAGTCAGTCCGTAGAGGCCAGCAAAACAGGTTATAAGTGGTCAGTGGTTTTGGTTTTCTTTTTTTTTTTTTTTTCTTTTCACAGCTTACATGCATTTTTTGGAAACAGAGTTGCGTGGGCAGATCTGCTTTGTCTGCCACGTGGTTCTTCCATACACAAACACTAAGAAATAAGTATCAATGGCAAAACCTTTGAATGGTTAGCCAGAACTTCTCACTCAAAAAAAAAAAAATTCAATCCAAATGCTATTGTGGGAACAAGTATTTCCATCACCGTGAATAAAACCGTAAAGCAAAGGTGAATGCTGTAGTGTTGGAATGACTTAAATGTGACCTGCTGCTGCACAGTGACATACAGAGTACCCCATTTATGAGGATGGGTACCTCACTTCAGGAAGTGCAGCAGCGAGCAAGCTGTCTGTAATAAGGAAACTCACTTGTTCATGGAAGGAAGCCCAGCGGTTAGAGACGTGCTTTCTCCTTGCAAAACTGGATGTCTGGACCTCCAGGCATGAAACAAATCTTCCCCCAGCTCTCATGAATGGAGAAGAAAGTGGAAATTACACTCCTGTATACACACAGCGCAAAGTCACGTGGATTCAAAACCACATTAAACTGAAACCCTCTTATTTCACAAAAGAAGTGCCCTCTTCTGTCACAATTCCCACCCTGGAATGTTTTGCAAAAAACGCATTCACAAACTGTTTGTTGTGAACACTGTCAAAACCACTATTAAACACTTGTTTATTGTTACTTTTAAGGCATAACAGCTGATACTGTATTTTGAATGGGACTCATCTGTTCCTTTCAGGAGGACTTTGAAGAGCAGTTACTGATCTCTGGGGGCTAGACTGAGTTTAATTCAAGAAGATCTTCATAAAGAAACACTTGTTAATCTCACACCATTTCCTATCCTATGGCTGACCTGCTGGTGGGTCCCCGAGGAAGTGCATCAGTGCACTAAAGACAGTGTAATTTCTAGTTGCTTACCATGTTTCTGAAAATCTTTGAGAGTAGATTCCAACTACAGTTTTCCAACTGTCTCTTCCTATCAGGACCAGTTATGCATGTGGGCAGTAGCCAAGGATACCAGAGGAGGTTTTCTCCCCATTTTGCCTCTGGCAAGGAAGACACAGTGCAGATGTTTGAGCAGTACAGGGTGCCTGAAGAGCCAGTCCAGTCCTCTCCCATAGCTCCTGTGGCCTTACAGCTCCCTGCTGCTGAGCCAGGTTTGTGTCAGGGCAGCAAGTGACCACTAGCTGTGGTTCACCAGTATGGCCTTCTTCTTTCCCAGAAAAGAAAGAGAAAAGGTCATCCCAAATTTCCCAAGCTTTCTAAAGACTTCTCCTGGAATCTTCTCCCAGTCTTTTTGTCCTTACTTTTAGAAAAGCAAGCTCTGTTTCACCCTCACTGCCAAGCAGCTCATTTCCTAGGTTCACCATGCAATGGATCAGTCCTGCAGTGGCACACACTTTCACTTTATAACCCTGAAAGGAATTGGTATCTACACATATCAGGCTCTGAATGGTACCACACACAAGCATCAGCGGAATGGATCTTGCATACAAATGGCATTTTTCAGGTGACTTCTTAAAGAGTACTATCAAGCCTTATATCTGTCCAGAAAGCAGATAATAAGGTAAGTGGGCACAGTACCCATAAAATGGAATGCCTGCCTGGTAGATGGGGGTTGGTTTTCCTCCATGTACAGACAAATGATGGCAGTTGCATATTGGTTCAGTTGAACAAGTAAAATCCTGTACAATGCTAAATAAATGAGCATATCCTGAGTGCTTTGCTCTGGAGGGTCTGCAAGAATTCAACATTTATTATTAATAACTTATAAAGGATGAATGTCTATATCTAAATGTTCTATATTTGCTGAAGGAGAAATCTTAGCGAAAGATTAAGAGAAATCCCATTGTCCAAAGCCTAAATAAAATGTTCTCCTGCTAGATTGAAACCTATTCTTTCAGGTTAAATTTTATCTCCCAGCAGATGATTATTAACTGAAAACATGTCACACACTCACACTAGTCTTTTTTTAAAAAATCTGTTTTGAAGTGGAGATGTGTCTGGAAAACCAATATATTCCAATAACTCTTAATTGTTGGAAGACCCCCAAAGGATGAAATTGGATCAAAGGTCTCCTGAGATTATCCTAATGTTTGTGAAATATTTTAAAACTTAAGGTGTATTACCTCAGGGTTAGTTCTCTTGAACATCCAGAATTATGATGTACTTAGCAGGGCATTGATTGATATTGATTTACAAACTATGGGGTTTTCAGTGTTTTTCACAGCCTAGGCCATGTTTCAGTCCTACCTCTTCCATTCACAGATGTGTGGTTGAATTTTCCCATTCAGGACTGAATCTTCCCGTTCAGGACTGAATCTTCCCATTCAGGACTCATGGAACTGGAGCAATGGCTTGTGGAAAGAAGATATACAGAGCAGAATTAATACACTCCAGAGTATTTAAACCATTTCTGCTCTGGGAAGAAGGAACAAAGCCATTATTAGATGTCTCTTCTTTAAGTAGAAATTCTCTTGGTAGCACTCTCTTAATACCTGTTAACCTTACTGATTATTAGTAGGTGGCAAATTTTGACATAAGTAATGTTGCTGAATTGACTGGATTATAAGAGGTGCTTCATAGGAATACAGATGATTAAGTATTTTCTCTGAATTCTAAACTTCTCCTTTACAAGGGAAAGGGACAAACTATTTTTTCAGTGATCTTTGTCCCTGAGAGTACTTACCCGAGCAATTTTTTTTTTCTAAAAATAAGTTTTTTTAGTCTCAATGGCTTCTTTCAGTGGAGAGCAGGAGGCAATTAACAAAGTAGAGCTACTTTAGGCTGTAGAGCATTCTGGTCAACAGAACACTGATTATTTTAACACCTGAGTCCTAGAAATGGATGACATTAACTACAAACATCATACCAAGTTCATACTAGGCAAGGTTTGGAATGTATGCTAATACCCTTGAGAACATTCATGCAATTTGAATGGGAAATCATGATAATCCTTAGAGTGAAATTTTTGGGTCTTTAAGATCTGCTTTAAATATCACAATGATTATATAAGTAGGGTCTGCTACACCATAGCCTATATATGTCAAAATGGGATGTTGTCAAGGGGAAAAACATTCTGCTTCAGCAGAAATTCAGCATTGGTAGAGAGGCGTTCTCATCTTCATCTTAGCTATTGGATTCTGGTGGAAAGTGACATTAAGGCTCCAAGGAGCCTTGCCAGAAAAGACTGGTAGAGCTGCTTTCCCTATGGATAGCAAGTCCTATTGTCTAGCATTCAGGTTCTATTGGTTACTTTTATGATGCTGTACACCAGTATAAACATGAAAAAGTACAGCCATCCTTTTGTAAAACCGAGCAGGTCACAAGGTGGAAGATAATCCTGCATTTTTAAAATTAATTTTATATGTCAGCAAAAATTATAATTTGTCTATAAAATTATGATTCCCTATTTTAATGTAACTTTAATTTGTATTTCATACAATCATAGAATTTTTAAAGTTGGAAAAGACCTCAGAGATTATTAAGTCCAACCATTAACCTTGCAATGTAACTTAAAGTGGAAGGAAATGTCAGGTTCATGAATAGTTTCACTTTATGCTTCACATCTATTACACTGTGTGTCTCAGGATTGCCACATTCAGGGTGAGCTCTTGTGTTTAAAAATCATTATTATGCACCTACCCAGTATTTTTTGGAAATTGATTTTTGAGGAAAAGCTGTAGTAAAACAATCCACTGATGTTTAATGAAAGTAATTTTTATAAATGCACAGAAGATTCAGAACATTTAGAATGAATATACCTCTTCACGTATTACTTTAGAACATAAACTCCTTTAACTAATTTTCGTACTCAGATGACTCATGATATTTCTCAAGGCTGTGTTGCAAAAAACAGCTGATACCTGAAATGGTCAGTCAGTTCACTGGATAACACACACATGGATTTCTAGGTTACAAAGTATTACTGGACTAAATAAAAATAAATTCAGCAGTGCTTTTTATTTCTTCTATCAGTACTAAACACCTTTTGAACAGAAAACAAAGTTCAGCTGTAAGCTGACGCTATTGGCTGTACTGGTTAGAGCACAATGTCAGCAATCCAATTTTAACACCTTTCATATAATACACAGCACAGACAGTCAAGACTTTGCCCAAATTAGAGCCATTTTTTTTCAGAAGCATCCATAGATTTTCATAGCTGAAGTTGAAGAAATCCAAAATGGAGGAATGTTTTCTTAGTGGGCTCTGCTGGCTTTTTGTGCAGGGAGAATTGCAACACCAGATTCTTAGTTTATAAACAGAAGTACCTAAGCAATTTTTCTTAGATTTGCTGTTTTTCCTGTTTCCCAGAATTATATAAATGATCCTAGACAAGGCTTTTTTGGTAATACATTTTGGCTGTTCACAATCTGAAAAGAGAAACAGAAAAGGTAGCTGTTCAGTGCTCAAAAAGCCTCCCCGGAATAAGTAAATCTTGTTTGGAGATTAAATTAGTGTTTTGGATAACTGATCTGTTATGGCTGTTTGTGCCAGGTAAAGAGCAAAAGCGGGGTACACATGTATCTGCCAGGACTGTTGCAGAAGGATTTTGCCTTCCTCCACTTTCTTCATAGAGGCTCTAGTTCCAGTTGATGATCCCTGGTTGCAGGGGAGATGGGACTATAGCCCATTAATACATGCAAGATTCATCTGCTTAATTGTAAATGACACACCTCCCAGCTATGACTTTAGATTCTCATACCCCTGCAAATTGCTTTGGGCTCACAGCCTAAAAGGCAGTGTATAAATGAACAATATTCATTATCATTTGAAAGCTTTTCAGTCTGAACCACTCAGCAGAAAACCTGTGGAATCCTTTTGACTCCGGTGCACAGGTTCTGCCCTTTAGGACCTGGTGTCAGTCTAAATCCAGAGAAAAAGTTGCTGTAATTCAGCTGCTTAGTGTCATGCTTTGCATGGCTCAGATGAGCTACTTTTAAATTATTATAATTGATTTTGCTCATAGTTACATGAAAGATCATATATTCTCACGTTTCGTACCTAAAGTAGAGAAACTCTGGACAGCCTGCCATTTTTAAATTCATGGAAAGGACTCTGTCCCTAATACTCAGACTCAATGAACATCCTGGTTCTCTGGCATGCCTGTATTCATTCCCATCTGTCGTGCTGGCATTGTTCCCACTCAGAATTATCTATGCCAATTTCAACGGGGCATAGGTGCTAACCAAACATGGTTTTAGAGGGACAGCTTTCATTACACAGCAAGTGCCATCTCTTTTGCCAGGAGATCCTGCTGTTTGCAAATAATTCCAGCTTAAGGCCACATGCTTCATTACATGGGATCACATCTGTAGATGCTTGTGGGTATTATTAAAAAAAAAATCAACAAATGTCTACTGTATTTCTCTTTTGGTTTGGCTCAGTGCTTGGAATTTTGCATGTGGAGAATGAATGCTCTGCACCTTGTTAACAGGAGTGAGCCATAGGCTGTTATATACTCTGAGCAGTCTTAATAGGTTACTGCATCAAAGCTGGCACAACTAACTGAAGAAGTTTACCAGAGCTGTGCTGCTTTTTTCAGGTGCTTTTTGACTGCTTTGTGTTTGTAGTTTATTCTGAGGAGAGAATGACAGAGCATCGCCTTTTGCACCACAGCTTTTGCCTTCCCAGGTTCTCAACAGATTTGTGTGTAAGGCATATTCTACCCCCACCCAACTTTAAAATGGCACATATGTACAACAGCATTAATACTGCTTATTAAAGTTATTAGTCTATATAATGCTCTATAAAAGATACATTATATTGTACTGATATATTATACATCTCACATTAGTATCATATTAGGATATTGTAGCTGCACTTGACTCCTGTTTTGCCCCCTGAACAGATTACTTGTGTTAGCAGAATTACACTCTGCTGTATAAAGGCTTGAAATAGCTCAGGAAAGAGCAAAACCTATTAATGAGCCTCAACTGGACAGCCCACTACGCTCAAATTTTGAAATATGACTTTGTAGTTAAGCAAAAGAATATTTTGCACAGAATATATCTCAGAAAATACTATTTGGAACAAAATAAGTTTCAGAGTAGATAATTTCCAGACATGTGTTTCCAGTCATAATTTCTGACTCTTAGATATTCCATCATTCAGCCAGGATATGTGGAAAATAAACCAGAAAACGCAACCCCCTCGACACCCACAATGTTTTGGCTGAACAGCACTAGGAAGACTTCGGTTCACATGTTGTGCATAGAAACGTATTTTCGCAAATCAGGAAAGGTATTTTCAGTTTTTCTCTTTACTAGCAAAAACCACCTAAGGTTGTTTTCAGTTGTATTTTACCTCTCTCTAAAAAATGTTGAATCTAAGAATGTACAGAAGAGTCAAACGTTTTTCAGAGTCCTAGCATTTCAAGGATGTAGAGTGACAAGTAGACACATGAATATATTGAAAAATTCTGTTGGGAATCAAGGTCTAAAATAACCCAACATTTCTACTGACTGTACATTTCAGAGGAGTAACGTGTACATTTCTGATCATTTTGCTGTGGTTTAGCATGTTTATGAAATTTGGTACAGTTCACAAGATTTCATAGGCTTTGATGCATACTTAATGTGCTTTTCCTATGCTATTGATAACTTCAAAATACTGTATTGAGCTCAAGAAACAAAAAATAAGCCTCATTTCACACTAAATTGCTGTATCAATTGTAACTAATCTTTACATCCTCTCACCTGTCTTCTGTCCTTAGTCTTTTTGGCAGCTAACCTGACCTTGTGGGCTGTCAGCACTGATTTGTTTTCCATACCACTTAGACTCAGAGATACTTTGTTTTTCTTTTTTTTATCTTCCCCTGTCTCCTAAAAGTGCCCCCTCATAATAACGGTATACCTTAGAAATCACCTGTCCCTCAGGATAGGGCAGCAGAGTGGCAGAAAAGGTGTATGTTATTAGTGCCATGGCATGAAAAACTTCAAGGCATATGCTTGAGAGAACAGGAGTTTTCCAACCCAATAGCTCAGGAGAGGTGAAAAGAAGGTTCTACTCCAGCACGGTCAGACCAGGAGCTGCCTCATGGGAGGGCTGTTGCACTTTCGGGTGAGTTGTATTTTGATGGTTTCTTACCAGCCATAACAGCAAAGTTATAAGGCTGCCTGGTCGGAGTCTCAGCTCTGAGATGTTGCAGTGGACAGCCAGCGCATTATCTCTCTATACAAACCTCAAATCTTTCCCCTAAAATATGAAGTCAGATGTGGTAGGCTTGTTTGGGAATACCTCCCAGCGGCATTGCCAGGGCACACGGCTGAGCAGCTGTAGGAAATGACCGGTGCATGTCTAGGCAGCTGGGAAACTTTGGCTCATTGAAACTGCTATCTCTAGAACACCAATAATTAAAGATAGCTGATCTGAAAAAAACATGTCTGGATTGCTCCAATTCATGGCTGGACTGTGATTTTAATGCCTCTAAAATGACTAATAGTGTGTATAAATAGTGACATCCAGTGTTCAGTTAGATCAACCACAGGTCTGTGTTCTGTAAAGCCTTTTAATTAAAAGATTTATTACAGACCCTATTTAAAATGCCTATGTAAAGATAGTAGATAACCTGCCAACTGCAACACACCTCCACAATAAAAATTTCCTTCCTGGCTTGTTGGGGAACAAGAATGGTGTGGCTCTTGTATAATACTTTAACTTTCTTTTTTTATGACAGCAAGTGTCTGATTATTCCCAGGTGTTTTTGATTCCTTCTTTCTCTGCTTCTGTTGCTGTGAATGTGGCCATTAGGGCAGCAGTCATAAAGGATGTGTTCACCACTTCCTTCTCCGTCTGTCTCTTAACAGAGCCACAAGTCCACCGTCTTCTATCCACGTTAATTCCCTGAGGTATCCACACAGTATTTGTGTTGACTGCCTTAATTTTGATCTTCTCTAATCATTCCCTGCCAGATGGCAGTTAAAGTTTAATGGTCCCTGTAAAAATAGTTCCCTTTCTTCTTTTAATCAGTCATGTGTGTTTGCTTAGCTAACTTAGATGCTCAGAAAGCACGAAGGGACCACCAACACAATTACTTCAAAATACACATCCGTATTGTGATTTCAGTGTTACGTTAAAGTGAAGAGTTAGAGTGTAAGCAAGATTCCTGGAAATTAGTATAGGCTACATTACTTTAAATTTTCTTTGGTTTTTTTAGATTTATTAAAAAGATTGAACTAGTAATTTGTGACATTTCATATAATCAAATGTAGATTACTTTTAGTGTTTTCTAGGCTCAAACGTTTGTGTTTTCTATGCTAGAAAGCATATGAGTACTATGCTTTTAGGGATGAATTGAGCAATACACTTAAGCATCCGCTTGACTTTAAGTACATGTGTATAGTTAATGATATATAATAGGGCCTTGAGCAAGGTACTTTGACGTATGCTTCACCTCAGGCCCTTAAGTAGTTCCGATGAAATAATTTACCTTCTTGAATTTTTAAGAGTATGTATCAACACCTAATGACACAGAATCTGAAATTCTCCAGTATGTGTTTACTTGATTTAAGCTTATTAGAGGTTTAGGCTTTTGCTGAATTGAGAATTTAATTCAATTGCATATTCATGCTATGCCTAAGCAGCAAATCACTTCGGAGGCAAACAGTTTAAGCTATATCAGACACCTATGGAGTAAGCAGGTAAGATTATACCTCTGAGGAATATGGAGAGCCTGGGAAAGTGATAAGTTAGGAGTCTAATCCAGCTCAGAGCACTACCAGAGAAAGGGGTGCTGTGGAATTAAATGGAGACTGGATCAGGCTCTGAATGCCTTGCCTAAAGCAATACAGGAAATACATGGCAGAGTCACTAACAGAACCCAGATCTCCTGATTCAAATTAGACTTCTTTTGTATCTAACATCTGTGTATGCGGCAACTGGATGTGTCATCGCAGCCTGCACAGGCCAGCTTCTAGATTAAAGCTCGCATGATAACTCCTACGCACACTGCAGGAATCACACCCACTTACACATCCCAGTAAGATGAGACTTAGCAGAAGTGCAAACCATCCTGCATTATTCTCCCTAATAGAAGGCTGAGAAAATAGGGATCCTTGTACCTTCCTTGAAAGCATATTTTAACAACCATCTCCAGAAGAAGTTTTCAGATACGACAAAGAATGCACTAAAACAGTACTCTGAACCTTCTGATCACTTAGTGCTTTTTGATTTTGCCATCAATGCTGGGGAGCTGGACAAAGGGAATTGCTCCAGCTCCAATTTTCCCCCTTATGCCTTAATTAGCAACAAGCAATTTGGTTCTAATGTAATAGAAATTTTGCCCCGAAGGAAAAGTTCTCTGTCCGCCATCTAGATATTTTTCCTCAGTTCCTTTCGACATGCAGGTTTTTTGGGTAAGATTTGCCTGAGAGCAAAGACATAGATGGGATGGTTTACATTATGATAATTACCAGATGACCTTATTGAGATCAGAGCCTCAGGGTACTAGATTCTGGCAAAAACATAGTAGAAGTCAATCCCCGCAAAAAAGAACATGAAGTCTAAATACACAAACTCTTTGGTAACTCTGGGACAGAGAGGTTGATTTGCCCACCATCAGACTGTGGCCACTGCTAATGACTCAGTCTTCATCGCTTGTGCCTTAGCCAATGGCCTTAAACCCAGCAGCATCCTTCTTCTCTACTTATAATTAATTAAAAGCAGAGCCCAGCTTTGTTAATTTTGGTATGTCAGAGTTGTAATATCTGTCAGCTGTGGAAGAGTGGACATACCTTTATCTTTCTTACCCCTAGTTTCCTCTCCCATTTCCATATCAGACAAACATACACTGGTTCCTTCCTTGGTTGGCTAAATATTGCAAAGATAAACAAGCCAAGCAGAGCTTGCTGGGCTGATGATGGCTACTAGCAGGTGTCAAAGTGAAGGTACTCCCCTGTGGGCACAACCCATCTTGGTTGGGCTGATGCCCAGTTCATAGGAGGGAACATGAATCTTCCAAATGGAAAGGGAGATAAATTGCATCTAAACACTCTAATGATGATAATGTAGAGAGACAGATGTGGTAATTGAGCATTCGAATCCCTCCATACGCTCTTTACTTCTGTTACACTATCACATCATATACTACTGACTAATACAAGCCAAATGCAAAACGAGAATGTTGAGTTTATATTCTCAACATCTCCAGGTCTGTACACCTTACAGATAGAAACATTTTTCCCTGGCAAATTCACACAAAGGTCATTTTTACGAGCTCATATAAAGAGTGAATTGGAAAGCAATCACTGGTGTTCGTTTCGGCCGCACCACTTCTGTTAAAGAATTCTTACTATAAAAATCAAGGCAAGCACAGCTCAGAAATCTGGATTCTGGGCAAGGAATTTTGTTTCCTTGTCCCTTGTGTGGCCACTCACACCTTTGCAAAGAGGGTGCCATTTAAAGGCTTGTAATTCAGAAGTGGTTTGGATCAGCCTTACATAAATGTAAATGACATAATGATTTCCCAAGGTGAAAGGCAGCAGAGGAGGAGACACAGAGCTCTGCCAAGTGAGGTCAAGTGTGGAGAATACACAACAACCGTGCGGAACATTTATACACCTGGTACAGTACATGCCAGTAGTTAAGGCAGAAAGCCAAAGGTAATGAGCACTGTGAGAATTACCAAGAGCTCCTTTTTGGCCCGGGTTCTTGCCTGTTATTGAAGCGCTATCCTCTACTGATCCTTCAGGTAGCATCGGAATGATTTTATCCAGGCTTCAAGGGAGAATCAATCCCTACAGAGTAAAAGAAACTTCCTTTACATTATAGCTCTGTGCTACAAGCAAGCTATGGATGTGACTCATGAGTATTCTTAATAGTTTCCAAAGAAAGTGAAATTCCTAAGTGACATTTTGATTTTAATTTAGAAAGTGATTTTTATGTGTGATCCAAGATGACTAGAAAACTGTATGTATGTTTACATATTTGTTATTAGAGCATATAATGAAATGTACATTAAAGTGTCTTTATTACATTTATTAGAATATATATATTTAAAATATTTCTGTACAGTACTAGGAAAAAATCAGATAATAGCCATCCAGGAATATTCTCCATTATTCTGTACTCTCCATCAATTTTAACAATAGGCTATTTATTTTTCTTTAACTGGATTCTAATGTATTCACAGACAAGGAGTGGTTATAAGACACTGTAATCTTATTCCTGGATAACAGATTTTCACTTTTATATATCCTAGTGAGATCCTTCTCTACAATATTGAATTTTAAGGAATTGGTGGCTACTTTGTGATGTTGAAAATTTCATCTATATGTCTTCAGTTGCTAGCCTTGAAATCTTTTTTAAAGGATAATCTATACTTGAGAAAATAGTCAGACTGAAAAATCAAAGACTAACTTGGCAATCTCACTGAAGTGCATGTAGTAATCGCTTGGCTTTCCTTGCCTTCCACGCTCTTCCTTCATATGTTTTTATTTCAGTTACAAACTGTTTAGGATCAACACTTGCTTTTGCTTTTGAAAGGGGATCTGGGACAATTATGTGCTTCCTAAATAATCAAATCTATTTTTTATTCTTTTCGTTTTTATGGGTATGGGGCATCTCAGTTCAGAAGCATCCTTCAGAAATGCCTATTTGGGAAAAACATTCTGAGACTTTTAAAGATAAAGTAGTAAACCAGCACTCCATGTTTAATTGAAAAATCAGAAATATAATCAAAATAATTATTGGAGCTGCAGACAACCTGCAGGTTTACAGAAAATTATAATGCAAACATTGTTTGCTGATAGTTCTTTCTTCTTCCCCTTCTTTTTAAACTTTTTTTTCCCTGGAAGTTCGGTGATGTACTATAATGAAAGGGAGGAACTGTTAAATTAATTTGAAACTAAAAATTAGAAACCAGTAGACTTTACTGCAAATAGGGAACAGTGGAAACCCTCTGTGATTCAATCATTGAAAACCAGACTGGGAAAAGCACTACAGTTGATTGCACAGCTGTAAGGATGAAGCAAACTGTTGATATTGGTCTGGGAAGACACATACTTACTAAGTAACATTAAATACAGTATTTCTATTACAGTTTTCTATTTCATTTCATGGAAAGGACCTCCCTTTTGGCTGTCTGTAACTACTGAAGAGCATCACATAGTTCATTTCTCTGTTTATCAGTAAGGCATCCTTTGAACCATACAAAATGAGTACACTGGTAGAATAAAAAACCAAAACACCACAAACAAACAAGAAAAAGGAGATAATACTAAATTATATTTTAGCTACTAGTGGAAGTAGACTGACAAGTCTAATATAAAAGAATCTTCCATACTACCTATTATCATTTTATCTTTTGGTAACAGTAAGAGAGAGTTTAACAGGACATTTACATCTGATTTAATGCAGAAGGCTTTTTTGAGAAACATAAACCCAAATTATAGCTGAGAGAACTTTGGCAAAGAAAATTCATCTTCCTCAGAAGAAACAGCATAAAGAAAACTTAGTAGCTGTATAATGTATCACTGCTTCAGAGTTCCTAAGTGGAAGTTAGCTGGTATATTAAAGAGGCAGCTTATCCTCTTTGAATACACTATATCCACCTAACTCATAAGGAAAGAACAAGAATGGTAAAGAACTGCTTTTGCACCTGTTATATTACGCTTTGCATTTTTAATGCTTAGCAGAAGCTGTTGGTGTTTAAAAATCACCAAATATATCCATGCAGCATGGAAAAAGCTGAAGTCATTAAACTGCATATCATACAACAGAATCATCTTGCATTTAATGACTAGATTTCTACAGCAATTACTAAATTTGGACCAAGTGCTGGCCTAGGGAGAAGCCAAGTTTTGCTTCATTTTGAGAAATGAGTCTCCATTGTGTGCAGTAAGAGTGCTGCTGTTGACACAGGCAGCCACCAGCATGCAGGATGGTGTGCAGGATGTGTGAGCACAGACGGGCACGCTGCGTGTCAGGAGACCTGTCACCATGGAGCGGGTTCAGGTGGTGGCTTCCCCTGCCCAGCAGGCTGTGGGAAGCACTGCCAAGGCAAGCTAACCTTTCTGCAGGAGGTAGAAAGAGCCAGCCTTCCCTTTTTGATTGAATACAACAATTTTTTCTTTACAGAGTCTATGTCCTTGAGTTTTTCTCTCATTTTTCCCTTGTGTTCCCATGATAACTTGACACAGAGTAAACCTAAAATTTGTTTTTAACTCCAAACAGGCATTTAGTAATTGCCAGAGATAATGAAACAGCAGAAGTTTGGAAAAAAGTAAACAGCAGTCACGGCAAAAGTGTGTTAAAGAAGTTGGCTCATCTAATCTAAGATAGTAAAATGACCAAGTTCCAGGGCTCAATTATTCCCAGAAGTAATACCATGACTTCATTCAGGAAGCATTACTCAGTGGGATTATAGCTGGAACATTTTCAACCCTAAGGATTCATCTTCAAAAACATCATTCTTGGAGTGCAAAATATCCTGAACCTCCCAGTCCTAGAAAGGGTTCTCTGTTAATAACTCACATTTCTGCATATCATAAACTTTAATTTGCTTGTGAGTCATTTTGCTGTTCAAGAACTGTGTAAAATACTAATTTTATGTCAGTAAGGGTTAAGAGTCCAAGGAATTAATCTTTCACTGAAATGTGGAATTTCCCTACACACTCCTAAAAATCCTGTCTCCAACATAAAAATATCTCATTTTTTTTTCTTTACTGAAGAAAATTTCATGCAGTTATTTATGGCCTCCCTGTACAACGTGATAACCTACATCCAGAGATATGAGATAAGGTGGTCTCCTACCATGAAGTGGACTGTTCAGTGTGATGAGAAAAAGAAGTTGGTTTTGTTTATTTATTTACAGAAAATAAAAATACCCAGAAAATGGACACTAATTGAAACGTGCAAAGCTGCATGGCATGAAGAGCTTTGGGGAGCTTTTTCCCTTGGTGCTTTAAACATGCTATGAAAATTTCTTGCCTGGTGAGATAAACTAATGAATTGACAAAAATACAAACTCTACCTAGCAGGAATTGCAGTAAAGGAGTGTCTTAGTCCAGAGTGCACTAGAGAAAACATTGTGTTCATAGTATCCTTTCTTTCTGTTGCACAAGAAATCAAACAGAACAAGAGTGTCCTTGATTCCATTCATAAATACTGTGGAGAAAACTGACAGTCCTTAGCTTTTATTTTTCTTTAAAACTGATATAGGGGTGGTGGTCTTGAATAAATATTTTCATCTGGAAAAACATGTGGAATAATGTTCATCATACTAAATGTTTAACCTCATTTAAACTTAGTTTTTTTCCTTGAGTGTCTCTTATCCTTCTATGCTTGTGAAAATGTGGTGCTCCCTTGGATGATCCCTTGGATGCCCACACGGGAATTTGCATTGGAATTAGGTTAAAGTAACTCACTCCTACAAGAGTATAAGTCAAGAAACTGGAACTATCTATAGTTTTCATTGCATTCCTCTCAAAAATGCTGTTGCTGCCACTGGTGGTAGTTTTTTGTGCTGGACAACCAATAGAAGAATTATGAGTAATTGGAAAGCTTTTCTGTATTTGTCATAAAACTTTTAATGTTAGTAGCTCAGCTCACTAATCTAAGCCTGGCTCTTTGTGTACCTGCATGCAAATGTGTAGTCAGCACTCCTATTATCATGTCACTGCTTCCAAGTGTACCCTTGACAGCTCACCGACAAAAATATCTCTTGAGGTGAAAGTAATTTAGTTATGTAGATCTCACTATCATTTCAGTCCAAAAATCTCAGCTTAAATAGAGACTATCAACTGAGTTGAAATGTTTTTGCAATATGCACTGATGTGAGACCAACAAACCCATTTCGCTAAGGTGCCTTAAGTAGACTTGCATCTTTAGTTTTAGCTGTGCTATCACATTTCCTTGAAAGCTCCCTTATCCATAAGAATATAAGAAGTAAGAGGGGAGACACACTTTCTTGTGACTTAAAGACATTTGGCTGTTGGTATTTATGTCCTTCAGTTTAGGGAATAATGAGTGGGAACTATACATGCTTTGTATCTGAATGGTCAACACTTGCATTGCCATGGGCTTTCCTGCTTGTGCGGAGGTACAAGCTGTGTGCTAAACACTAAATTCAGGCTCAGATTCTTCGTACAGATGCAAATGTGCAACTTCAGTAGCAGTGGGTGAAAGCTGCGTACACAGATTGAATTCTAAAATAATATGACATTGCATCCATTTGCCTTGGATGAGAATTTTAGTCTAAGGAATTATCAATATGCTGTAATTCAGTCCTTGAGCCCTTTACCATATTAATATTTTGAAAATAAGCATAACTTTCACACACATGGTGTTAAACAAAGATTTAGTAGGAGGTGTGGAGTGGCTTGGTTGGGAAATCATGTGAACACTATGCACATATATCTCATGAGTAAGCTGCTTATTGTTTCAGTTATTGTACTTCTGAACGATTTCTGTTGGCAATAGAGTATTGGCCATACATTCACAGAGTTTTGGGCAATCCATTCTGGATGCTAGCTTACATCCTGATTTTTATCTAATGGCTGCTTCAAACTGAGGATTATTCACATGTGATAGTTTATCACTTTATAAAAAGAATCATGGTTGAAAATATGTTAAATTGCAGTAGGTATGCCACACTGAGCACGTCAGATAAAAAGGAGCTTAGTTTGACACACAAATTGTGGATATTAGCTAATTTACACATATAAAACGTGAATATTTTATTTTGTTCTCTGGAGCAGTTGTAACTCCATGATGTTGATTGTAGTTTCATCTTTCATCACCAGCAGAGGGAGCAGCAGTGACTGAGCCGCACAAATCGTGGGTGTTTAATCCAATCCATCAGCCAAATTCCCTCTGCAAACACCCTGAAAAACCTCTAGTGCTATCAGCAGGAACCAAGGAAAAATGTCTGATCCTTGAATACGTTTAAATATTCCTATTTTCTTCAAAATAAACCCTTGTGTACCCCCTAATTAAATGAGTAGCACCAAATTTACAGCTTTGTGAAAAATGCGTGGCGTACAAGTGGTATTTGGAAAGAGATCAGAGACCTGACTACACAGACCATGGCCTTCACATCTCGTAAGCCAAAATCATGCTTCAAAGATATTTAGTGGACTCTGTTTCTGATTTTGCAACTTAAACCACAGTTCTGTGGGAAGACACATTTCAAATATGAAAACTACAGTTCCTTGAAACCTAAGATTTTGAAAGATGTTGGAATGCATTTCAAAATTTTCAGTTGTTGCAGTTTACTTTCAGACAGTGTTTAAAAGTGTCCGAATCATTAAACTGGTCCTCATTTTAGCATTTTCATTCAACCAATCTAGCAAAAAAATGGAAATTCACAGCTGTTTAAAAAACATGTAAGAGAGGATTGGATTTAAAGCAGTGTAGCCCATCTCCAGTGCTCTAGGTTTGAGCACTTCTGCTGGGGGAAAGCAGTAGAGACACCTTCTGTTACACAACTCCTAACTGAGTCCTAATATGCCAGCGAATACATTAGTTGTCTCTCTGACATTTTACCCATTTCAGTAATCATCTTCACCAAATATGAACACCTATACTATTGTCACTTAAGTTTATTCTCCCATATTTTCTTACAGCAGCGAAGCATTTAATAGCAAGGAATTTGAGAGTTAATCCAATGTATTTGTCCCGCCAACATCACCATAATAAAGATGTTGTAGAGTAGGTGACAAGGCTGTGCACATGAACTCTGTCTTCCTTCAACCTTATCAGCACCTCTAATGGAAGATACCCTGACTACAAATCTGATGTGCTTATAAACACAGCCAAGACAAACCCAGCAGCCCAGTTCCTGCCCAAGATCATGTCAGTTCAGCTCATCCCAAAACCAGCCATCTAAAACTGAAAGCCTAACTTGGTGGTCTTGCAGGGAAAGAAGTGTGGGATCTCAGAGTTGCTGTGGGTTCTCCATCACTGTGGTATCACTCACCTGGCTGTAGGAGGCAGTGCCTAAGGAAGCACTACTGCAGGTTACTCTCAGCCTGTCTAACCTGCTAAGGATCTGATCAGAATGCCTGGCAGGTGGGAGGTGGACACATGCTATTTGAAATGCTCACAGTGTTGTATAAGTAAATTATACTTAGTCACCAAGATTTCATTTATCCACTCTCAGTTTCCTGATATGTCACTATCACTCTGGAGTCTTTTCTTAGCTATTGGTGTCAAGAATATGAAAAAATTAAATCTTCTTACCTTGGGAGGCTTTACAATAATGACACACCACTCTTCAGAATCCAGATCAGCATGGTCCTCCCAGTTACTTATTTGGTTGAGGGCTGGGCATTGACCATAGATTTTTTAATACCTGCAAAGAAAGAAATTTGGTATCTTTCCCGACCAAAAGTATCTCTGATAAATGTCAGTGTTATTGTGTCCAAACAGCTTATTCAGTGGGCTATACTGCCATATGGGCTAAACAAAAGTCACGAGGCTTTATTTTGTTAAACAAATATAATTTTAGCCACTTTTAAGAAAGGCTACTTTTTATCATTTCTTCTGTTTATCACACCTAGAATACAGCAGTGCAGTTTGGTTTGCAGCATGTGATGTTATTAACTTATATGCATTCATCTTAATAAATAATATTTAAATCACTGCCATTAATTTTTGCCATTGGATTAATTGAAAGGGAATTTAAAGCACACTTTCACTGTATATTTAATACAGTCCATTTTTTCAATTTTGTTACATGTGATTCCTCTTGAATTTTTAAAATAATTTTTATAATTTGCCAGAATTGTCTACCACGTAGGAAAAGAACCAACAATTTCAGAATTCAGAAGGACAAGTAACACTATTAACAGTGATACCAATAATAAGTCAGCAATTGAAGTTCTGTGTATCTCTTTCATAAAGCTCTATCACTGGATGTTAATGAATTACATGGTATTTACTAATGTAGCTAAAATGGGTCTGAGTTGTTGGATCCATAAGCTATTCTTGCCTGCATTCTGCAAAGGTGATAATTTATCTTTACCAAATACTGCTTTGCAATGTTGCTTTCTGATCACTGTGTGTGTCACTACTTAAATCAGAAACATTTTTGCCACTAGAACTGAACAGCTAAAGTTTCCACATGCTTTAAGCGTATACATATTCATCAGCAACATGATTGCTTACTTTCCTATAGCTTAATTTGCCCAAGCATACAGAAATCTGCTCCAATGTTTTCATTGAAGATGACAAATATGCAATGATACTGTAGGCTGTCTGGTTTCGGTTGTGATCCATAAGTGTATGTGCCATTTAACAACCAATAAAATATGACAGGCATATACAGTTCTGTCTGAGCAGGAAAGGAAATTTTATTGCTCAGGTTTTAGTCACACATGCCTTACATAAAGTTGTACAGTCAGATCAGAATTTTATTGTTACTTACCATATGTGTTACACCCCCTAGGCATGAAAGAGCAAGCTCGAAAGCATTAACCTTATCTGCAGAAAAAGAAATTACTTCAAATAAGTTTATAGTCAATGCAGTCTTTCTTTAGGAACAAAACAAAAAGACTGGGAACAAATCTACATATCTCATACACTTCAGCCACAGAAGAAAGGGGCCAATATTACAATCTTAGTTTTATCAGCCGCTTTCTTAAACACACCTCCTCTTACATGCCGAAATAATTCAGTATGCACTACTATGGATCACCGACATCAATAAGTGCTGTCATCTCCCTACCCACTGTATCCCCCCAAAACTCCTGGTATTGGGGGTCTTGGCCTCACACAGAGAAAACATTGCTAATCTTATAATAAGGTTATGTGCATAAATTTATACATACATTTATCAGAATCACCAGGTATGTTGTTCAGTGGTGAACAGAGAACTCAGCAGGACACATCTGCACTCTGTTCACACTTCTCGGGTTCCTTGTACAGCTCAGCAGGAGAGGGCAAAAGGAGAGGTGATGATTTTGAGGCACTTCTGCAGTTACAGAAGAATTCCAGAACAAATTCCACTGTCTTGTTATTTCAGAATATACAGATTATATTTTCTTTAATACACATGTGAAACAGAATTTATTTTTACGATGTACTACCTGCGTTTATCTCCACCAGTTGAAGAAGTACGCTAACAGCCTGCAAAGCATTACAAAGGCAGGATATGAACCTACACAGGATATGAATTTATAAATGTCAAAGGAGTGTAGTAGTAGCAACATGTAAATCAAAGTTCAGAAAGCCAGAAAATCTTACTTTAAGATCAGCTGATGCAAGGTAGCAACACAGTTATTTTTTGGAAAAACAAGTACTTTTGTGGCACCAGACTGAGGGACTGAATGATCAGCAGGCAATGACCTGACAATGATTGATTCATGATAGAAGAAAGAGAGAGAAAATAAGTTGTATTTCAGATTCCAGCATGCAACATACCAAAAACACTCAGCAAGGTCTCTGAAAGCCAAGTAAGGAAACTTGCCAGCTTTTCTGTTTCTTTGGGCACTTTATCTATCATGACAAACTGAAAAAAGGAAGAGCTACAATATCCTCATTTAAAATGTACTAGGTAGCTGTCTGAGATATTTTTAAGCAACACTGGTAGAAATAAAGGAGAATCGAAGAAATAGCATCAAGAATATTTAAGACATTTACCCTGGATAAAGTTGCTAATCTCAAGCTTCAAATAAACTAATACAGAGCTCACCCAAGCAAAACTTCAGTGCAAGTTCCTTAGAAAGAACAAAAAAAAAGTGTGATTTTTCTCTGCAATCACATATTCACACAGAAATAGTGTATTTTTATATATAGCTAATGTTTGATGACTTTACTGCTGGCTATAGAAGTCTGAGGATTACAGAACCATTGCCTGAAGAGTGAACGCTTGAATTTAGCCATATTAGTTGCTAGTATTTTTCCTGATTCTTTTTTTTTTTTTTTTTAATAAAGTGATTTCAGGTTTGTGAGCAGCTACCTATAATAAGAAACAATCTGTTTGAAACACTGGAGAGTGTAAGTAGAAGGTGTTAATTATAGCTAAATACCCAATTCCCCTCCCCCTCTCTGGGCTAAACCCTACAGTTTTAGGCTGCTTTCATTTCAGTAACCATTTGATCTTTCCCAGGAGAGGATTTTGTACTATTTCTTTTAATCTTCTCTGCATGCAGTTCAAAACTGGCTTGCTGAACTCAATTTAAGTTAGTGTTTGCGTTTATGAGGAAAGGATCGCAGGGTCTACAACAAAACAAATAAAAATAATGTTTATAAATGTCAGTTAAAGAAAATTGTGTGAAGTAAAGTTAGGTGCTTATGAGTGCGTATATACAAATTTTAGAATGATGCTGTTACTCCCTCTGCTCACTATGATCTGCAGGGAAAATATAATTTAGAAACCTTAGACCTTTGGTAAGTACAATAAGCTTTTACTATGGTGCCTTTGCAACTAGTAAATAATTAAGCAAGTAATTTTAAAAATATTTTGAGAATACAACACATTGATCTTTCACTCTATACACATAAGGATCTTCAGCGACTATAAGTAATTAAGCAGACAGAAAAAAGTTAAACAAACACTTAAATCTTTGCAGGCTGGACATTCTATGCAGTAAATAATGCAACACCTCCACTGTCACCAGAAAATGTGCACTGTGCTAAATTCCACTGAGCCACATTTTGGCATTAGCATCAGTGCCAAAATGTGGCTTATCTTGTAACTTATCTTGTAACTTTTACCTCTGTGGATCAAGTCTCCAGAAATCAGAATGGCTCCACTGAATCATTTTAGACTGGATTTATGTTAAAGTAAAAGCAGGTCATGCAATCAGCTAAAAAACTGCAAAATGTGTTTACCCACCTCAAAATATTGCTCCATATCTCATTCCTTTTGTAAGAATGTTTATAAATACACAAGAATTATTTTCCACTTCCATTGTTTTAATAAAGTTCCAAAGAGACGTTCATTTCCCAACTTCCTGCTAGCACTGCAATAGCAAAATATGCTGCTGGTGCTGGCCATAGTCATGTCCACAGTTGGGCTCAGACAAAGAGACAACTCAGCTGTAAAATCCAAATACACACAGGAGAAGTTGCAGCAATACCCTAATTATGCTTACAACAGAAAAATATCCTGCCAGAAGTACTGAATAAATACTTTGCAAACAAAGGGAAAATCAAGATACAAGGAAAACAAAAAGTTTTTTAAAAAAAGAAGAAATGAGAAATCTAGCACAGCATGTACTGGTCAGGACCCCATAGAATAAGGGTTTCCATGCATTAATATAACAAAAACAGTTGCTAACTTCATTTGGATTGCCTCTACCAGTCCAAATAAAATGTAACAAAGCAAATTTATACTCAGGCCCCATTAAAACTGAATAATTTCAGAGTTGTTGAATTTAGGAGCATTTTATTGTATAACTTTAGTTATTTGATAACTCGAGTTTCACTAAGATGAAATATTAATTCACGTTTATTGTGAATGTTGATTGTTTTAATACCCTGAATTTAGATACAGGAGATTAGATGTATTGGGTTCTTTCCATATGTCAGTAAGTAATAACAAGGAATCCAGTTGCTCTTTTAACTGTAAATTCTGCAAGATTTTCTTTTCTTACCTAAAAATTCAAGCAAAAGATTTAAAATTAAACCATTTTTCCAGCACGTGTAAAAACGCGTAAATGATGGAACTGGCAGTATGATGATTGTTTTACAGATAAGCATTTTCTTCATCATCTTCAAGGACATTGAGATTTATGATCTAATCACTCAGCCCTTTAACAGGATGCATTTGAGTTTGATTAAAAAAGAAAACAAACAGCAGTGCGGATTTATTAATGAAATCTGGGTGACCTTTTCACATACAGAACACTTTCAAAATAGCAACTTTAAAGCTGAGTATGGTCTCCTTAGCTGCTTTAGCTTTGCCCATCCTAGTGTACAGCATATTTTTGGTGTGCTTTTTTAAATTGGCAAGTGCAAATTTTGGGAAACCATTTCCCCCTCCCCCTCCTTGAACTTTAATTGCTTAACCTACATCTTAATTCAAGTTGCTCATAAACCTTAGCCTTTGTTGTAGGTCCGACAGCTGCATTATGTCAGTAGCAAGTAAAACCTTCACAAAGTTCCGGAATGCTGCAAGACATTTTATAGGTGCTGCAATAAAAGGCAAATTGAATTTACAAAAATGCATTTGTCACTGATTAAAAACTTACAAAGTTAATTGGAAACACAGTGTAGGTGTTGCCACACAACTAGAGGTGTAATTGGTGGTTTTAATTCAGTTGGAGCACGGGGGAGAGTAGCTGTTCATGTAAGGCCAGATATCTTTTTCATATTCCTTTTCTCTTGAAGGAACAGGGTGTTTTTACTGGAGACCTTGCAAGAATGGTCAATAGCATTAAGATGTTAGCTGAGGAGTAGGGACCGCTTCCATGCTCAGCTTTCAAGGCTGTATCAAAGTAAAATTTGCAAGTACCAGTCAGTGCCCATTAGTAATTGCAGGGTCCTTTGGGAAAATTTTCCAGTCCTTTCCTTGTTTTAGGCTGGCAGAGCTGACACTGCAAGTGAGAAGGGGAGAGGGAGGTAACCAACAGCCCTGGCAATCAGCACCCTCCCCCTGGAGCTGAGTGAATTATCTCCACATAATCCACTTAACCTTTGCCATTGTGAGACCTGGGAAGCTGAAGGTATTTTTAAACTTGAGTCTTTTAATTGCCAGTTTATAGTGTCACTAGTCCAGCTCAGCTGGAAGGAGGAGGGTTGGAAAATAGTTCCATGAAGCCATAGCTTTTCACCTCGGCTAGAAGCCCTAATTATTATTGGTTTTGTGGCTCAATGTCCTCTAAGACTGTGGGGACAGTGATCTACAGTGAATCCACAGGCAACGGAGTTTCTTTAATGTATCACCACTTCTGGTTAACATGGCTAAAATATCAGAGATTCTAAACTACTTAAAATGTTCAACTTGGGTAACAAACATTGTCATCAATTCTCAATACGTAGAAAAATCCAAGCTAACACAAAATGTTGTGAAAACAGCTCTTTAACAATAAAGTTTAGTAATATGAGAAAGCTCCTTTGCAATTTCTATTCTTGGCAATCTCCACTTGATATTAAATTTATTATTTTATTATTTACTTGATATTACATTTCTTAAAATCCCACATAATGCCCTTATCAGAAAAACATGCTGTGAACAAATGCTGAAGGATGCTCTGGGTAGTTTTCTAAAGACAAGCTATGGAATATTTAATTAGGAAGTGATTAGTCCAGTAGATTGTAATAGCCTGTGTGAGCCTTCTGCTATATTTTTATTCTTGGTTCCTTAAAATTTAAATACCGCTTACCTATTTTATTGATGAATATTCCACTGTGCTGGACTGCATGTATGTCCACATTTCAGAGACTGTCAAACCAGGCAAGGAACCGTGTAGATGCTCTTCACAGAGACACCCAGAAATGGACACTGCACCTTTTTCTTGACCTTGACTGCACCTTTTCCTTGAATTTTTAAAAAAGCCGCAAAGAGTTAGGCATTCAGCTTCTTCGTACATGTAAATTTTAGAGTTACTGGATCATATAGGTCCCTTCAAGATCTCTGGGTAAAAATGGGATGCTGATTCCTTTTATTAATACTCGTGAAATTCTCAGTCCTATAGTTTTTACTTCTTACTCTCTTCAAAATGTAAAGTTTCCCACCCACTGGTGGAGACGAAGGGAGCACGTGGATGTCTTGCACAGCTGGGTGCACTCATACTTCACCGTGCAAGGATGTGGCAGACCTATAATGTTAGTAACTTTGCAGCAACATCTATAATCAGTGTCCATCATGCTTGTACTATATATACCAATCCAAAAAACCCCAATGGTGCACACTTCCAGAGCATTTCTGAAAGGGAATTACTAACTCAACCATCTCCTTTATTAACATTCTTTGGCGCATACTCAACCAATAGAAAACCTCCCTGTGTGATACTTTAGCATCAGCACAGAAAGAGAATTATTCTTGGAAATTCATGTCAAAACAGACTTGCTGTTTCTCACCACGGTCTCTGTGTCATCTCCTTGATCTTTTATTAATGATAAGGAAGTGAACAGCAGTAGTCAGGACTCGGAAGCAACAGCAGGGATGATCCAAATATTCCGTTCCCACTCCTGCTACTAAAATTCAGCAATATATATAGGAAAGTCCCTATTACATATTTTCACTTGCAATCTTTGAAAAGAAACACAGACTAGAGTAGGAAAAACAAACAAACAAAAAATGATTTCTAATTCTAAATGTATACTTTTATCCAGGCCTACTGAGCAAGAAAGATATTCACTTTGTTTGGTATCCCTTCTCACCTTCACATGTTCTTATCAGATGCTTGGCTTTTCAGAGAGCTTAGAAAATTGCGAGAAAGAGAGAATGCCATGGAAAACTGTAGTCATGCCCGTGACTTAGCCAGGTCCTCCACTGGGATAGTTCTGGGCTAGAACTTCGGCAGATTTTTGTGAAAATTCATTTTTCTTGACCTGTATACCAAGATGACCAAATATATGTTGTAAGAAGGAAGAAATGGGATTAAATAAAAGAGAGTTCAGCTTTCTTTTCTAATTTTTCTGTTATTTCTGTAGTTAAGACTTTATTCAAATGATCAGGATTGATACAACATTTTGCAATTAAAGGATAGGCATAAAGAGGGGACTACTGTCTTTGATGCAAGACCAAAGGAGCAGCACATCAGCCATACCTTTCTTTCCACTGGAAAAGTTCCAAATACAAAAAAGATTTAACAAAACCCTGTATTCATCTTGATATTGGGAGCACTCAAAACCAATTTAAGTATCTACTCTGGTTTAGATGTTAATTTAATTTTTTTAGATGAGGATTTAGAGGGGTTTTGTGAACAAATGGAAAAGCTTCTCTTGTTTCCAACTCAACCTAATTTTTTTAACTTCCCCCTCCCCTTTTATGTCTTGTATAAAAACCTTGGAGGCATTTCCAGGTTATACCTTAAAGAGTCTAGATTTCTCCTCTGAGAAGATCCCTTTGTGTCTGTCTATGGCACAGTGAAACTGGCCGTTACAGACAGATGCAACTCTTAGGTACCTTCCCCTGTTAAAGCCGTGGAAGAGACATAGAGCCATGCTCTGGCCACCTTTTCTCCTAGCCCTCATGCCCCAGACAGGCTGCCATGGCTCCAGCCATGACTGCTGGGGTGCCTGGGTGCCCGCTGAACCACCCTGGCATTAACGAGGGGCTTTGTAATACTGCATAAATGAGGACTGGTAACTGTTACTTAGGGGGTACAACTCTGTATTAAAACAAAAAAAATTACAGATTTCCTTCCAAGTGTTACAGTCTCCATTCTGATCCTCTGTACTATTCCTAAAGCCTCCAACAGCCTCATGAATGGGAGATGTGTTTCTTAACAGGAATGGTAGGTAAAACAGGGTGCAATCTGCATAGTAAGGGTTTTGCCATGGCCTTCAGCTTCTCATCTTTCCTGTACAGCTGTGAGCATATAAAATAGCTTAAATACATGTTTTCGCTGGTAGAAATGGTCACAAAGATGGAGAGAGAGAAAATGCTTTCAGAGCTTTACTGGCAACTGGTGAATACAGGAGCTGATATAATCTAAAGTGATATTTTATATAGCCTGAGAAAAGTTTATTTTATATATATGTTCTCCTTTAGCAGCTTAACTCCACTTGCAGCTGACGAGATGGATCTTTCACTGAGTCACAATAAGGTTCTTAAGATCTCAGTCATACTTTTCCCCACAGAGAAAAAACACCTCTCACTGGCAGCCGAAGGATTGTAACTCCAGATTAAAGTGAAAGAGCAGAAATGAAGCCTCTCTGAAGGAGCATGGTGCTTCCCTCCTTCCTGTAATCGGCTGCAGCTGACCGCACAGCAGACAGACAGCCCCCAAAATTGTACATGTGCATTATACCATAAACTAAAGTGGAAGTTAGATACCCATATACCCACCACTTTCATCTCCACCATATAGGTGCATATATTGCTGCCTCTCTGAGCAAAAATTTTTGACCTTGATGTGATTGAAAATACCAGGATGGTGGAGCACACTGTTGAACAATTTAGCCAACTTCATTCATTCATTTTCATGAATATGAGACATGATATTGCTGCTATTAATTTAATAATATTATCCAAAGCTGGTAAAATCCTTATCACTGTTGTCTGATCTCAAATTAGGGAAAAAAACAATCACCCATTCTTTACAAGAGCCTCATAGTAAAGTCAGGTCAGGTTGCCCAGAGACCTGCAAGATCCCATGGACAGGAGCTCAAACAGTTTTGATCAATGAACATAAGTCATGAACAGCCATCTCCTTTCTCTTCTCACCAGCCCTATCATTAGCACAATTCATAGGCTTCTTTTGTGTTTGCAAATATATGTATGCTATGCTTGCTCCTCTACTTAGGATGAAATGTGAGGGAAGTTGTCAAAACAGAAAAGGTTCACAGTGTAATCAAGAAACAAAGTATTCTTTCTATCTCGTGATATATTCCTTGTATCACACTTCCTTCTTAACTGGAAGATATTGTTGTAGTGGTGAAGAGAGCCAGAAATTGTGATTGCATTTCAACAACTTAGGGTGGATATCGTATATTCACATATTGTTTTATTTTAATTTTCAGGAAGGGTTGTTTTTTCACATAATATTTTCTGGGTATAAGGAGTAATAGAAAAGAGAAACAAAGAAAATAATGAAGAGCTGTGGGTAATGCACCAGTTGTTATAAGGACAGAAAACGATGCTTGGAAAGAAGGGGCTGTGAAGATTTGGAAGTCATTGCTGAAAAGCATCTGGAAAAGATGTTAGAATGACAAAGAAAGACCTAATGTGGTTCTTCAAGATGTAGATGGAAATACTGGGAAAAATGTGGTAATAATAGCAATACATGTGACATCAAATCAATTTCTGAGGCAGGGTGTTTGGCGTGGGATGTACCCATCCTTGGGAAGTATGTTGACGTAACAGAAAAACTCTGAGAAAAAAAAAAACCTGAAAAGTGGGAACCTACCTTTCTGCAGAGATTTGGAATAAGCTCAGTCTATTTAGTTCATTCACAGTTAATTAAGAGATAATTTGATCATGGTCCATAATTACTACAGATGAAGACATCTGATACCTATAAACAGACACAAGTATAGAAAGATATAATGATTGGGAAAAAGACAGTGAAGCATAAAGCGAGAATAAAGTGCAAAGGGTACTTAAACACTGGAACTATTTCCACATGGCAGATTCATCTTCATCTGAAGATTTTATATCAACTTTAATGTCAGTGTGAAGAAGCAGGGTATCTTGCCAAGAACTTAGAAGCTTGATGCATGGACCGTGAGGTGAATTTCTACTGCCTCTTTTATGAAGGAGACCAGGCAATATCAGATGAATGCAGGGTTGATGAAGGATTAATAAGAACTTACAATCATTGCTGATAAATGTGAGCTCCTAGAGAATGAGTATGTCTGCCTATTCATATAAAGATAAAATAAGACATTTTGAAGATGTTTATTGGTTTGGCTGAATAAGATGTTGTTCAGTTATATATCACAAAACCTCATTTTTAATCAGAAAACAAGGCATACGATAATTTGTTTGCAATATCAGTGTGAAAGTCTATTGGCAGGAGCCAATTGTCCATAAAGTACAGCATAATACCTAAATCACTAAAAAAATAATTATCTAATTATATACATACTTTAGAATTCTTACCTTGTAGCTGTTTTTCTGGTTTAGCCAGAGCCTCTTCAGAGTCCTCATCTGTGAAAGCTGCTTCAGCATGCAGAGCTCCTAATAAATGGAAACAAAATGAGGAGCATTCATTCTGGAAGAAAAGCACACATTATTAATGTAGTTTTATGCTGATTAGAGATCGGTTCTGCTGTAACTTTTTACTCTAATCTGACCAGAACAACAAGCTGTATCCAAGACAAGGACATCAGAGGTCTAATCAGTTCAGTATTTTCTTTGAAAGTCCTTTCCAAATTATTCTTGACATAGTTTGCTTTATGAAAACTAAGGAACATCAAGTTCATGGTTTTATGAAGCAACCCAACCCGAGATGTCTTCCTTGAGTGGCAGTAGTTTGCTTAGAGCTGATTTCTTCATACACTTCACCATGTTATTTTGCCCTTATTGAATTTCACCTACCATTTTATTGCCCAGACAGTTATTATGACAGCTGCAGGCAATTTCTATTTATGGTTTTACATTTGACTATTCTCAATAATTGTATGTCTTCAAACTTTGTCCTTGGATAACATACATCCTTTTCCCAGCTTAGTTGTTAATTGAAAAAAAAAAAAGAGAGAAATAAAGGGAAATATCTGTGTATATATATGCAAATATAGAAAAATGTACAGTTAAACACCATTTCATCTGCTACTTTTCTTATTTTAATTTCCCTCAGATTTTTTTCTGGTTTGTATTATAAAAAAATCCAATCTGTGTGGAAAATTAGTGACAGATTATGAATATTTCTTTAATCACAGATTCTGAGTCCTGGTAATATTATTTCTAAGGTATATGCTATCTGACTTACAAATCTTACATTTTATTGGCTGTCTCATTTTGCTTTCTTTCATATTTCACATTTATGATATGTTCAGACATACCCCTGTTTTGTTAAGTAGGAATCTGTGTGGTCTTTGATACAAGGCATAATTTATTTGACAAGGAAATATGAGATGGTGCCCTGAATCTGCATTTAATTGATGGATTGAGAATTTTTAGCATTGCAACAAGACAGATTCTCATCCAATGTGTCATGGAAGGAGCGTTCTCTTAATCTGTTCTCCTGTGAATTAAAATACATGTATATGTATTTTGAGGAGTAATTTTTAAAGTTCTTTATTGAAGATAGTTAGCAGGGTTTTCATACATATCTGACATTCAAATACTAAAAATGATTGATGCTATCATCTGTTCATAAGGGTATTTTTATATCCATGAGAAGTGAGTGCTCCATTCTGACAAATCTTCAGGAAATATCACTAACATTGCAAATGAAGACTAGCCCTTGGTAGCACATTAAGGCTGGATATAAATACAACCTTTAACCAGCAATGCAAACCCGATGTGAGTTTGTGCTTCTAATTAAACTTTCTGCCATCTAAACATCAGTCAGGCCCATTAAAAAAATCCTTAATTGCATTATTTTTCTCTGTGGTTTTACATAGGGCTGTATAGCACACCAAGAGCTTTCAGAGACTCCAGTAAAGTGTGGTATGCTCGAACTTGCCATCTTTTACAGTTTTCTGCTCATTACTCTTTCTGTTTATCATCTTCACAGCTCTTCCAGCTATCACTTGAACTTACGGGATGCCCTCAATCTGAGACAACTGTCTTTTAACCCTTATGTATTTATTAATGCCAATGCAATCCCTGGTTACTGGTACTTTTTGAGACATTTTCATACGGAATATAAAGACAGGTTTTTGGTCATCTTTTCTGACAGAGTTTTGGTTCTTAAGTATCACAAAGCTATTTTAGAGCCCTGGGGAGGCTGGCAACTAACCAAGCCTCTGAACATCAGGTTTTCAGTATAAGTTTGTCCACTTTTTGTAAAGGGAAATTTTAAGCATGGCTACCTCCAGCGAACTCTACTGCCTTCCTTCCACTTCACCCAGCCATGATTACCCAGGAAAACACTACTGGCCTATGCAAACTACTGGGGTTTTAGTGGTTCAGTATTTTGGCTGTTTGGAGAGTTTTTGTGCTTTGTTCCACCCTTAACCCCAAGTAAACTTCTAGTGCTTTATAGAAGGCCAAGTTCTGTGTCCAGTGCTCTTGATGCCTTGAAGTGGCTACCTGAAAAGAGAGGCTAGACAAGAGTAAGAGAATAAAAGCAGATATTTATTTGAAGGGCCTTCAAAGGGACACCTTGGGCAGTCAAAATCCTCTGAGGGGCTCCACCCAAGATGGATGACAGGTCCTGGGTTTTTCACACTTTTATAAATTTGGTTCATTTGCATATCAGGGCTAATTCTCCAATTATAATTTCAGGTAGTGATGCAATTACCTCAAGTTTGCTCCTCCTGTCAGAGGCTTTAATTTACATATTTTGGGGCCTGGGCCTGTCCTTGAGTTCAGGCCCAGAGGGGGTTTATTATGTCTAACCAGCACGAGAGAACAGCAGCTAACAGGCTGTATGAAGTTCCAGAGTTACATACAGGATTTGAAAAATATAAAAGTTAAAACCTAAGGCATCATTGTGGCATAATTCTGAAAATGGGCTAACAAACTCCCAAACAACAGAGATGGCATTCCTCAGACAGTGCTCCATGGAAATTGCACATTATAGCAGAGAGCAGCTGTGGCACATCGGTGGCACTGCAGCAGTGGAGAACCACTACCAAGAGACAGCATCGGAAGGCACTCACTCACTAGCTAAACATGAAAGTCAAAGGAGGAGGCAGATAACGTTTATTTACCTACAGGACAAATGGCAACAAACTATTCTAACATCCCTCGACAGAACAATGGCAAACTGTGTTACAATCAGTATCAAGACTGCACTTTTAAAAACTTACTGAAAGGCAAATTTTATATTTTCATGACATCTTACAGAGCCTCTAGGGCCTGGAGTGGTAATCTAGAAAGCCTGTCATTTGTTGTCTGAATAAGGACTGCAAAAATC
The DNA here is from genome assembly GCA_013398115.1 of Falcunculus frontatus. Taxonomy (NCBI): domain Eukaryota; kingdom Metazoa; phylum Chordata; class Aves; order Passeriformes; genus Falcunculus; species Falcunculus frontatus. Next base: position 2,458,520 of record VZRV01004979.1, on the reverse strand, counting down.
AGACAGTATATTCCAAAATTAAAATTAAAATAAAGGTGAGGTATTATATTGCAATGGCCTGCTTCAATTGTAGCAACCTCTGTCTGGTTTTTACCTTGCCTGCCGATTTGTGCAATAAAATAATTGACATTTTTCATCATTATGTCTTTATATCTTTCATGAGAGAGCCACTCTCCTAGTTATCTTTATTCAGTGCTGTAAAAAAAAAAAAAAAGATAATGTCCCTTACTTCATAACACAATGCCTTTTAAAAGCTTTCAGTTTAGAGCTACTGTTAGGCCATGATGAATTGCTGAATGGTTGATTTCCTGACACTGTTTCTTACTAACCTTTTGTGACAGCTTCTGGATTACTCTACCTGGTAATTTGCACTATAATAATGGCTACAGTGAGATGTCTCCTAACTATTTCTTTTATTTTTAACAAGATTCTTAACACCCTCTGTAGGTGACAAAATGCAGTTACAGACACGAAGTGTCCCCTCGAGGAAGGCTGTTCACAGATGCCACCAGTACTTTAGTAGTGCAACTGTTAAATGAAACAAAAACAAAGAATCAGATTTTCTAAACATCCAGTTCAAATAAAAATTTAATTAAAAGTTATGAAGGCATTTTATTGATTAACAATCTTAGTAATTAAATACTGCCGTTGACTTTTTTTTGGTTGGATTTGTCCTTCCTTGGAGATCTCTAATTGTGGTACGGCTTTACATTTATTGATAACTCTTTTTGATGAATACAGATGCCACCTTTTATGGCAGTCGTTGACAGAGTAATCATATTGTGAGAAATACCAGGCTTATGTAGTAACAGGTGTTGCAGTTATACATGCTGATATCCACTGGGAAAATGTGTTTGCTGCTATCATGGGTACACAATAAATGGAAGGTGCAATAAAGCACAAGCTAACATTTTGAAAATCCTTACAACTCTAGGAACTTTATTGCAGATTACAAGCACTTTGATCTCTGTCCAGTACTTAAATCTTAATTATCAGACTAATTGCACAGACTATGTTCATTTTCAGTGGTAATTCTTTTGTGAAATGCTGTGTGAAATGATGTGCTATGAAGGAAAAGGTTCTGCAGTTTTACCCAGGGCCACTGCAATGCAACTGTTTGAAAGACTACAAAGCAAATCCGGAGTCATCAATGCCCAAGTGTGTAGACTCTGCCAAAAAGCCAGATGCTGCTATGGGAAGCATTATGTATCTTTTCTAGTTTGGCACCTGGGTCCTGCTATGAGCAGCCATGTCTAATGTCGGTCTGTAACTTCAGATCCTACTGGTGCCTTAATAACAGCCCTTTTCTTGGTAATGTGTATAGATAAAGATTCCCTTCTAATCCCTCTTCCGCACCATTCATCATTCAGATTGATTCCAAAGCAAGACACACACTAAGTTCTAAAATGTGCTCTCCTCACTCACTCATGGTAGTGTGGTACCTGTGCTCACTCCATGTACATTTTTCTCTTTCTTCTTATTATGGTGAAGGAACCTGATCAAATTAGACTTCCTAGAGACAGTCTTGTCCACTGAAATTGGTTGTTTTGTATACCATTAGTTTGGGGTTAAGATGTAACTTTTTGTTTCCTGCCGGTAATGAAGGTTAATAACTATTGAACAGCTGCTCAAAAGACTTACAAATGGAAGAGGAATAGTTATCATATCCCATCCATATTTAAGGCAGCAAAAATACTCCCATAATTTTATTGGAATTAATATCTCACTTTCAAAGAAAAAAGAAAAATCCTTCTTTTTATGTGCCCCATTCTAGAAATTAAGATAGCAGCACTGCCTCTATCTAAGAGCTCCTCCAATGTGTTCCTTTTGATACTCTTATGATATACATAATGAGGATGGCCCAACCACACTCTTTCCTGAATGGAATGGAGATAAAAGCACCATTGTATCTGAAATCGATAGAAGTGGCTTGTGGCCTGTGATGGGAGTGTCTGGCTCCAGAATTATTAGCTGGTGCTAAGTGCTGACAATGCAATAGGATCTTTACAAGAAATAAATACACTGAGGGATCTCCAAAAGCCTAATGCTATCCTAGGAAGCAAGTCTGTCGAGACTGCTTGCATGGAGTATGATGGGAAGAGACTAACACCCACACTTTTCTGAGACAAATAAAGAGCCCAAATGGAAGTATCACCTGTCACATGTAGAATGAAAGGCTGAAAGGCTCTGCATTAAACTTTACACATGTGCTATTCTAAGGACTTTAACCCACAGCATATTTGACTGAGTTTGGAAAGTTGTGAGCGGGCCAGCGACTTAGACACATTTTCTGAAAGTTACTGACTTTCATACATTGGTGAATTTGAGGATTACCTTGCATTTAACTATAGTAATCTGATGATTTTTGGTAATTCCTTGTTTGGACTAAGCCTGCTGATATTCATCGTTGTTTACATAGTCATAGCTAGCTAATTTGTAGCTGCCTGCTAAAAAAATTTGAAAACTCAAGGGGAATTGTGATGGCTGGCATAGTCACTTAATATTTTGAAAAACGGGGACTATATATAGGGGAGACCTGTCCCTTTTCACTGACTGCAGAGAAAGATGAGCCTGCCTACATTAAAGCTGGTATCTCTCCCCAAACCCCTTGCTCTCTCCCTCCCTGTGTATGCTAATTAATTTGAGTAGCTGCACAGAGCCACATCTCAGGGAGGTGATGACCCAGGCAGGGGGCCCACAGGTTTCTTTTGCTACTCACAGGGAGATCTAAAAGCAGTAGGAAAACCATGACGTGGCACAGTGGTACGAAGACCACCACCCAGTCTGTAGTTTGAGTCATGCTGGACATTAGTGAGCTCCAGTTATTCAATTAGGATAAAAGAATCGTGGATAGAAACGAGCACATCCACGTCACTGAGAGACAGTCACAGATACAATTATGGATATGAAATGCTGCCAAAGCTACCTGCTACTGGAATTACCAAACCACAGGAGCAAAGAGGTCTAGTATAGCCTCCAGCTATGCACATACAAATAAAGTACCAGAATGCCTGCAGTCAGGGAAACAGATGCTGTTCTGCCATCTTTTCCTGTTGACATATTCATAGCGCACTGGGCTACCCAGTACAGCTCACAATCTCACTAACACCACATGCAGGATGCACAGGAGCAGTGGGAACACAGGACAAAAGAATGCTACAGGAAGTTCTGACAAAGCAAAGGCAGAAGATACTACATAATTATTTCCCTTAAAATCACAAAGACTTTTGAAGGGCATTCCTTATTACTTCATTGTGACCTTCCCAGGAAAATAGTTTTTTCCCTGTACATTTGATTGTGGTTTCCCTTCCTCCCTCAGTCTGGGTCTTGAGGTAGTAAAAACCATTATACTCTTGAGCATAGCAGAAAAGCCTTTTCTTACAGAAACGTTTACCTATTTGTGGATGATAAAAACAAACATTCTCAGCAGGTGCTGAGACCACCACAAGAAACATTGCAGTGCTATTAGGAAAACTGGAGTCTCCTTTTATACCTGCAGTCATCACAACACTGTCAATACCTGCTGCATCTGAGTGGCCTTGGAATGACCTACAGCAGTCTAATCCTCACCTCTCTATTCCATAGTTACCTGCAACTTCTGATAACGCACAGAAAACAAATTTATAAACAAAAAACAGCATCCAGTTCTGTTTTTCTTGTCTTCTGTTTGGTTTTTGGGGGGGATGGTGGTGACAGGGACAGAAGTCAGAGGTCTGTTAGAACAGCAGATCACCTAGGTAACACAACTCAAAATATTCTTTTCATTCCCATCATAGGCAGGGTGTGATTAAACAAGTATTTGATTCTGTCTGCTCTTCCTTCTCTCTTACCTAGCTGACATCCATTTAACTGTTTTATTCACTCTGCAGCACTATCCTTGTAAATCAGCTGTTATGTTTGCAAGGCCCCAGTTCGATATGGTACTAAGACCATCCCTAATGTTTGCTGTGAGTATGAATCTACTAATAAAGCTTTGCTACAAACCTAATAACATCACTGTACTGAGTCAAGACTAACATCTTGGGAATAGCAACTCATTTCAAATGATAGCACAAGGACCCTAAATTCTTGTGAGAACTTTAAAACCACTGTGAAGTACAGTTAAAGCATTTCAATGCTTACTGTAACTGTAAAACTGAATAAGGGAATTTAAATGAGTGGGGAGGTTCTTATGTGGAAGTAATTACTGAAATCCTGCCCAGAAAATATGCTTAAGCTCCACATTTAAAATAGGAGATATTGATAAGCAATTGTGCTATTTACCTATTGAAGCTGAAAAATAGCTTAACTCCATGTTGTAATAGATGATAATCAGACATTTTCATCTGGATTCTCCCACACTGAAAGAAGCTCTTGGACAAACAGGAGCTTTTGTCCTTGACTGAAATCCGACTGCCAATTTCAGATGGTTGGGATGTGGCTTTCTCATCTGCACCAGAGCAGACGTAGCAGCCTATCATGTTCCTGTTGCTGCCAGCTCTTTGCTAATTTGTACAACGATAAGCACCTATTTCCATCGCTCCTGGTAATCTTGTCATTTCCATGATGTCATCAGCACAAGTCAGAAGAGAAAAGGTCAGTGGTACAATGATGAACTGTATATAAAATGAGCCATTAAAAAAAGAAAAATGGCTAGACATTTAAAGGCCCAAGCTTGCCACTGCACAGTAATAGCTATCCTGGCCATCTCAGAATGGATTTCTTATGTTATTCCCATCATAAGCAAAAAAATTCCCTCTGCACTGCATTTTCCCAGAGTGGTGCTTCGTTTACTGCACAAGGGAGCCCAGTTATGCCCAGGTGTGATTCTGGATGAATGTACTTTTAATAACAGCCCCTCTATGTATATACTGAATTTTTTGAGCATCCACATTCTGCCTTTTGTTTTCTCTAGTGTCTATACTACAGAAATACATACTTAAATGTGGCATATCGATTTTTACTCCCTTTATGTAAAGAGAGTAACCAAAAGCAGTGTAACAAAACCTTTGTGCACCAGAAATGAAACAGGAATTAAAGTCAAAATTCAGACAAAAACCAATGTTATAAAAAACTTTTGAAACCAAGTGACGGTGTTTATGCATAATGGGGGGAATAAGAGAAGGGAGGGAGAAATAGAGAGACAAGGAACCACGCTGAGAGACCACCAGCAGGTAGCTAACGCTGTGTTACTGCTCAGGCTGCAGCCAGGCCCCATGACAGGCACTACTAGAGGAGCTCTCTGTTCTCTTGTGTTAACTGTTACAAGTGAAAGCAAAGCTGGAGAAAAAATGATGCCATTTCAGAAGGTAACCAGCTGCAGGATTTTGGCTAAAAGTGAAAAACTGGGGGTTGAAGTAGATGAGCTGAAATGTTATTGTGTCCTTGGCTGCAGGGACAAGATCCAGCAGATCACAAACATCATGTGCAGAACAAGGGACATGCCTCTTTGTCAGAGCTTACACATTGTTAGGAACAGAGAGCTCAAGAAATTTCTAATACTACTGGCTACTTTGCCTTGTCCTTCTCTCCAGCCTCTCTCTTTAGAATTACGATTCATGTCTTTTCAGTTAACTTCAGAGCATATCACCCTGCTCCACTTAGCCTGCAGCTCTTTTCAGACTGACAGAATCAGCAGGATTTGGTACGCATACACAAGCACATTATCTGCATTTTATAGTCACAGTACTTTGTGGATTTCCATCACTATTGCTTACAAAACTAGTGATGAGATGAGATGAGATGAGAAGAATATGAGATTTAATTGTTATCAAGTAAATATTTCAGTCACTGATTCATTGCTACATTTCTATGAGATGCTGTTGCTGAAGTCAGGAAGTGAAAGAGTGGAAAGCACAGCACTGTTCTATGCCAGAACCAAGGCATGATCAGCAATATGCTGTGGATAAGAGCAAACAGACGCTTGTCCTCATGGCTAATGCTGGCACAGTAAGGCAGCAGATAGTACTGTTTGAATTACAAATTCTACTGCTTTCCTCATTTATCAGTGATGTTTGACGACAGGTAAACACTGAGGTGATAAAAGGCACAAATTACACAGATAAAGTGCACTAAATTATTCAGCTAGGTAAAGACTAAGGAAGGCTGTGAGCTTGAAAGGAACTTAACTAAGCCAAATACAAGATGTGCAACAGCATTTGAAATCCACTGCCAACCAAGGGGAAGGAACACAAGCAAGAAAGGACACCCCAGGCTTCTCATCTTTTAACTCCAATTGCTTTGGGGAAGGGCTTGGGCATTGTCTGGGTGAATGTACTACTGACAAGCTGACTCTGTGTGAGAAAAGCTAAGGGGCTTCCTCCACATGGGCTTTTTTAAACTGCGTTACTCTGAAACTCTAGGTTTTGGTATCTCCTGCAACCTGGGTATTGACAAATGCAGCAACCAGTTCCTTTCAGGAGTGCAGTCCCTATATTCTTCGAGTTAAATATAGCAGTTTCATACCAGCATTTGTATTGCACTTCTGCAATTTATTGTTTTGTTTTTGAAATGTGGGGAAGTCGTGTGATTTTTATGAAGCCTACACCACCAGTCTATTTGTATTGTATTTTTAGAGACATTGTATTGACTGAAAGGGAACTGGCTAACCTGAGATGTAAACAATGACTGGCATTTGCCTTAACCTGTGTGGTTAATATCACTGATTTGTCATGAGTGATGTGAGAAGAGGAGCAATTGGTTGCTGATTATTGAACAGCTCAACACAGGGCACATTTGGCACCTCAGATGAGAGGCTATTCTAATGAGTAGCACTGCTGCCAATTACTTAAGGGCCAGTGCCTCCTCTACAAGAGATTTTGTACATCTTCAAGATGTTTAACTAAATTCTAGCTCAGTAACAGATTGCAAATAAGATGGTTAGATTTGAGGCTCCATGCATATACATTCCTTTAACATCATCTCACATGCACCTGCCTGCTAATGGAGCCCTTCATTCTCTGATGTTGACTAATTAACATACCACACAGCAGTCAATTTAAGAAATGTTTTGTTCTTTGTATAGGTTGACAGACTTGTGTAATTGAAACATCCCCTTGTACTTTTTATCTACTCATTGGATTCAGGAATGAAAATTTTATCAGCCTTGAAAATTGTTAGAAGAAATAAAGCTGGAAAGAGACATCTCTGATCATGTATGGCCCATTATAATGACACTGTTTACTTTGAGATCAAAGCTGCAGGCATTAGAGAATGAGTAAAATATAAATATTCTATCCCTGATTGTATGTCAGCACTGGGCATGGTGGTCATAAATATCTGTACTTCAGTATCAGACAAATCTGGTTGTGAGATCAAATTTTTCTTTTTCCAGTAGCATAAACAATATCCATGCTCAGACCAGCTGTAAACATGTCTTAAACCAAAAAAATACTCCAGCCAGGCCCATCCAGCGATTTGACTCTCTCCCTCTGCATAGGTCATATATGTGGATGTGTGATCTTGGGATGCAAACACATAGTCCAAAAAACTGGGATTAACGCTGTTATCCTCAAATATTTTTAGTTGCTGCTGATCAGGAATTATTTTAACTGGCAATTAACAACTAGCTAACACATTTCCATTTCAAATATGATTAAGTGTTTTAAAGCTGTACCCAAGTTAATCCAGACTTTCTAGAGCACTGAGTCTGCTCGTATGAACACGGGACCTTCGGTGGCAACAACCTACACTGTGTGCACAGGTAATGATAGGAGAACGTTTTCCATTTTCCCATGCGTTGTGTTGGGTCAAATCAGTTGCTTATTGTAGTTGCCATGGCACATGTTAGTAATGTTAAAGAAACAAAATCACATAATGGTGTATTTTTGACAGAAAATGTTGCTGAAAAATATGTATGATTATATTGATGTGGGGACACCTCCCTCTTCTAATAATGGGACCATGAATTTTGTTTAAAACAGATATTTAAAGTTCTAACTATTTATTTAAATCTGAGTTTAACAGAATCAGTGTACTTGTCCAGGAAACTCCAGATGTTCCTTTCTTTGTAGTTTTTTTGTGCTATCTAGAAAGCCATAACAACAACAACAAAAATCTTCATTCAATTTATGATTTAATTTGTGGTCTACTTTATTTACACTTAAAAGATTCTTTATAGGATCTTCCTGTAAAGTGGATAATGAAGAACTGCAAGCTTTTGTGAGCCTGATGGATCTCTGTAGGTTTCCGGTTGTAACACATATTTGCTTTCATTTTTGTGCAGGTTACCACATAGCACGCCCTTTTAGCACATGTGCCCAGAACGGAAATAACACTGAAGTACCCTGAATTTCATGGTCACAGAGCCTGTCTGAGTGAAACCTCACTGCAAATGCAAGGTATCTTTAGGTACACTAGCACCATAATTTATGTGTATTACAATTGAACATTTTCTTCTAGTTTTCCTCTAGATTTGTAGGATATGAAAGTCTCCTAAAAAAAAAAAAAAGGGGGGGGGGTTTGTAATAATATGTTTGGGGTTCTGCAGTTGAAGCACCTTTATATTTTTTTCCTGATGAAATATTTGCTGTTTTCAATCACCTGGGGGACATTATCTTGATGAAGCCACTGAAATATGCTCCATCAGTCTCAAAGGGTTTTCCTAGCCTACTTTTCACCCTCTTCTTGCCAATTAAGCTGCCACATTATGTATGATAGTGAGGGTCACTTGTTTTTTCCAAGTGTTATTCTGAATTGGTGAAGATGACAGCAGCATACCAGTCTAGTGAATAATTAGAGTGTCTTAAACTCCCAAATCCCCACCTTGCACTGCCACATCCTAACTATTTTTAACCTCAGCTCCTGTCTTCTAGCAGGCTACATGCATTTTTACCAGAAAAACTTACTGTGATATTGTGTGCTGCGTGCCTATATTTTATATTAAAGACCTACCCGATAAAATAACTAGAGAGATGATGCTGAAAAATAGGAAACATTTGAAGTAAAAAATAAGCAACGCAGGACTTGCCTCCACAGGGTAAGACACAACATTGCTCTAGGACCTTATAGCATTATTTATACTGTATCTCGTAAGTATCAATAGGCAATCCTTCAGGTTTTGAATTTGCATACGTGAGTTTAAATATGGTAAAAAGGCAATTCTTCTCAATGTTTTAAAACCATGAAGTGCTATTCTAATAATCTTAAATCAGTAGTCTCCACTGCACTCAATCAGAGTTTTATACCCAATGGCAATTATTTATTATTTTTTCAAATAACCGTCTCAGAATTTCTGCAGAGCAGCTTTGCCACAGCACAACCTCAGAACAAACTGGAAGCAGAGGACAGCACAGGTTAGTATGCTTCCTGCAGTGAAAGACCTTTATGAGCCTAAACCAGCCTTTCCAAAAGGGAGACAAATATCCTAAATGTTCAGGATTAATCCACTACCCAAGACATTTAACAAAGAGGCTTAAAGGAAGAGTTACTGACATTGGGTGAAGTTTTTAGTGAAAAAGCAGAGATGCTTCAGCTTGGCTAATTTTCCTCACATAGCTATTAACAGTGATCACTAAAAACAAAGGAGCAAATGGTACAGTAACAAAGGGTGAGTAGTGACCTTCCTCCCTCTTTTGCCTCATTTTTCAAGTTGAGGCAATGATGCATCCTGTGACCAAATTCCTTAATTGATCTCTAATTCTGTACAGAGTGTGAGAGCTACATTTGCAATGTAGATCAAACATTAAAAACCAAAATAAAAAGACTAGCGACGAGGAAGTATTCCAGTGGCTTTCAGTCATCTTTTTCTTTTAAAATGTAGCCACAAAAGTATAACTTCCCCCAACTTCACCCTCTTCTTTGTTACGCTCTCTTCCTGAATCTCAATTCAAGGTAAGTTGTTTTGGAACTGTTAATTATTCTTGTTTTACCTAGCTCTGGCATAATAAGATCCCTTATACTGAGAGGATCACTGGACTCTTATCTCAAATATAAGTAAATATCCATAATTTATTGGAGTTCATCTGAAATGGGTGCAACCTGTGATTTGTTAACCGACAGTCAGGGAACATGTGCTGCAGCAGAGAACTACAGGTTCCACTTTTCTTATGCCTTGGGTCACCATGATCTTTCAGCTACAAGAAATCACCTTCTTCACAACTCTACTGGAAATAGGGCTATATGTTACTTGCAAAAGTGGCTTGAAGGGAAAACAGATGGCTGATTTCACAAACGGAGAGATTCTGGGCAGCTGACAGCAGAATTACATCTTAAACCATGGTCTATGCCTGTTTCAAGCTATTGAGGGTTGCAGGGACTCACCCAGCCCCAAATACATAAGTGAAAAGATCCTCTCAGCCTTTAGGGTATAACACACCTTATATTTTAGTGAGTTTTCCCTTTCCCCTAGTACATGAAAATGTTTCAACTCTGATAAGAATAATTCCGATAAGAAAATTTCAGCACTGGTTTCTATGTGTGAGTTTGCCTTCTCTAGATAGGATTTCATCTGGCAATTCTGGTTTTGTTTCTCTCCCTTTTGCTTAATATAATTTGGAAAAATACATGTGGTAAAAATACTAAAACAGAGTGCAGGCAAAAAAAAACCCCCAAACTCAACAAACCCACATCGATGTTCATATGCTGGGTCTTTAAGATATTCTGAAATGGCACAGCAAGGGCAGTAGCAAGCAGGTAAGTTGGATATAATGTTTATTTTAGAGTTAGTGATAAATCACTGTGAGATAATAATGAGAGCATATGTCTCCAACAGCTTTTCAGAAAAGGTGTTCTATTCTTAACGTAAACTAGTGGACTAAAGAGATAGTGAAGATTTATTTCCTCTTTCTTGGCAGAAATAGATTTCTTTCCTTAGCATATTAATGATGATACATTAAAAATGTTTACAAAATACCATCACTTGAAATTATGAAATGAATGTAATTAGATTGCCTACAAGCCCTTAGGGCTGTGAGCACCAGCTTAAGCATTAGTGAGACAGATTGCAAGCCAGGATTCAAGTTGTTTCCCTCATGCTGAGGAGAAATGGAAACAGTAGTGCAACTGAGAGCTGTACCACTGCATGAAGTGTAAGTCTGGAATATGGCAGTGGCAAATGTCCAGCAAAAGTTAGCACCAACCTGAAAACCCATCCAGATGAGCAGCACTGGTAACTTGCATCCCTGACCAAAGCTATCCTGGAGAACATTCACTATCATCTATTTGCTAAACAATTCACTTTGAACTTTGATAGTTAGACCAAAAATGCCTTTGTTTGGGTAAAACAAAAATAAAATAGGATGCAGACCTAAAAAGGATCTTGGCCTGAAAAACAAGTTTTCCCAATGAATGTCATCATCCTCTTGGCACACAGTTATTCTGAGGACAGAACCAAGCTCTTCCAGCAAGGTCATGTGAATGGACTAAAAAGGATTTTTATTTACTGGTTCTGGAGTCACCACTCTCTTGTGGCTCCTCTGGGTGCTTATTATCACCAGTGTCTGACCCAGCTTCTCTACAGGCAGGTGGTTTTTTGGGTGACTGGTTCCCTCAAAGTCGCTTGCCTGTGTGCTAGAATGTAAGGTGGGATCCTCTATCCACCACTTGTCAGACATGAGTGCTTGTCCAGCTTGGCTGTAAATAGTGGAAACAGCCAAGTGTTCCAGGTGCCAAGGAATGGAAGGTGGAAAGAAAGTCAGGAGATGAGACAGAAATGGGGATGAATGTTTTCAAAAACACGATTTAACTATTAAGACCTTATTAACAAGTCAACATCATCTATTTTTATTTTCCTCCAGCTTCCACCCAGAATATTTTGGAGGATATCATTGCAGAGAAAAGCTATGAAACATTGTTTGAATTAATCTTAAAACAAAGAAATGAAATTTAAACTTGTACTTACATATGTATTTGTACTCTCAGACATCTCTGCAGAACTGCATGGTAGAAAACATTCAGAGGATCTGTCATTCACTGCAAAGTCTGAATACAATTTTCTAAACGTGTTGGGGAGAATGGTCTCACAATTAAGACAGTTGCCTATGGCATATTCCATCTCACTTTGTTGGTTATCTCAGCAACAGTGCAAGTGTTGAACAACACACTGAAGAAAAAATTTTCCACAAGAAAGCACTAACTGCTGATCATAATTTCTCTTTTGTTTTTCCCCCACCCCAGTCTGGCAACCATGCATATTTCAAAAATATTAAACCTACATGCATTTGGAGTCAAAAGATCTGTAAAAAGAAGGGCAGGATGTGTCAAGAACAGGAAGTCCCAAGTTCGAAATTGAGGTTGGTTTGGGGTTTTTTTTTGCTATGTACTCCTCTCAGTATGTATTTTCTTTGTATTCTTCATGCATAAATTGATGAAAATAAAGCTTACAAACCTGTGCTTCAGAGTTATCATGCAGCTTAAACAACTGATGCTCAAGCAGTTCTTTAAACACAGTCTCAATCTTTCCAAAGACTTACATTTCCAAAGCAGAATATTTAAGAAGCATCCAAAATTAATTGAGATTTAATCTCCCTTTTTCAGCTTGCCTATCTGCCTATGCAGTATAAAGGCAATTTCCAAAGTGAATATGATAACAACACCAAGCTGTAACTCTGAAAAACGCTTATGGCAATAATTCCTTCATTAACCACTTGCTCCAGGTCTTGGAAAACATCCATCCAGTGGGACTGGAGTTTTGTGTAAAAATTAAGTGAGGTGGTGTAATTCTGTTGCATAGAACATGTCCCAAAAGGGATTTGAATATGAATAAATTATCAGTAAGAAGTTATAACTCTATAAAATCCTTATGGCAACGTTTCCTTACCTAGTTCAGGAGGTTAACACCAAGCAGACTGGCGTGGACTCACATGGTGAAGAGAATTAAAAGCCATGCTGAAAAGTTGTCTTGCTTCTTGGGAATCATCCATCCAGTGAAATTTGGGGGTTTGTAAAAGGTATGTAAGAAAACGCAATGAAATGTAGTATAAGGGCTCTTTTACGTGTTACAGGCTGAAAAAGGGTCACATCTACAGTGCAGTGTGAACTTCCGATTTCATATAGTAAGTCCAGACATGTATGAGCAGCTGAGTACTGCAGACAAACTCTCCAAACAGGAGGAGCACACACTCCTACAGGAGTTACACTGTGTGCAATAGGCTTTTCTATGCCCAGTGCACATCAAGCAGGAAACACCTTCCTGTTCATTTTTGAGAGGTTGCAAGTACCCTTTCTCCCCTCAGGCTGCAGAGTTGTGTCCCTGGACTGCCTTCTCCCTGGGCAGGCATCACTCAGGGACACCAGTAAAATGGGATTTTAGCAAGTTTGTGACAACTGCTGAGACACAGAAGACACATGACAGATTTTACATCCACCTGGTCAGCATATTTCCCACCTGAAACTCTGTTCATTACTGCAAAGCAGAGCATCCGAACAAAAGCATTGAACTTCATATGAACAGCTGCATACTAAATCAGAGTTTCTGTATTAGGTGTGCTACTGTGGACAGCCAGAAGACAAAAGCAGAATATTTCACCAGAGAAAGCCCACAAAAAAATCAGTGGATCTGAAGTGCTCTCCCACAACCCACATCCCTGGTGTCTTACCTTATGCTGCTCCTCTTGGACGCACAAGAAATCCTTTCAACATGTATTAGAGGGTCATCTAACTCAGCAGCCAAGTCCAGAACGTAGTTTCTTTGTGCTACTTATTGCCACCTTCCTGAAACATTTTTACATTTAGTTAAAGCCTGCCTCAAAACCTGGAGCTCTCCAAACTGAGAGAGACAGGTGTCCTGAGAGCAAGTCCCAAAGGGTTCTTTCCAATTAGCCTGGACACTTATCACAGCACTCAGGAGATGGCTTTTGCTGAAGAATGAATGCATCAGCCTAGAGTCAGTGAAAACAGAGCAAAATTAACACTAGTATTTAGAGGATTTCTCATGTAAACAACAAAACTACAGGATGAGGGAGTCACTTTGCTGCTTTGCTAATTCAGTGTTCCCCTTTAACCACTGTTTAAAACCCATCTTACCTTCCTGTACCTTTGTGGATTGTACAAAATCTCAATGCATCTGGTTTCAGAGAACAATCTCAAACAGCTATGTTTGCCACTTGGTACAGGTCATGAGTCCTAATCACACTAAAACCAGATCGATGTGCAAGCCCCAGTCTTCCTGCTCTGACCTGGTAGGGTGGTCTGACTGTCTGGGACAGGAGAAGGCCACAGTGCTATGGCCTCTGAGACAGGGCACTGGAAACACTTTGTATTAAACAAATTGGGAAAATATATTTGCTTATCTGCTCCAACATGGAAAGAGATCCTCTCGCAATGCAAATTGAGTCAGTTTCAGGTCAAATAACTCTTTGTTTCTGTATCAGGCTATTTTGAGGGAAGTCAGGACACCCACTCAGGGTACCAGCACTAGACCATGTGCTTTCCTCACGTAACTGTTTCCTGCAATCCGTATTTCCCTGGGCATAATGGTTCAGCTTTGGCAGCTGTGGAGTTTCAGGCCTCATCCCTAGAACCATATGACATACCTAGGGTAGCTCAGTCCAGCATATGCTGCCTCTTGTAGGAAGTTCCTCACTTTCCATCTTTGTACACCAGGATATGTTCGGCCCTCTCTTGTACCCTCCAAGAAAGGCAAGTGGGCTGGGCTGGTCCAGGGCTCTTGGCAGCTCAGCTGCTATGAGTCTCCTCTGTTCTGCTTGGAAAGTCATGCCTCTCTGTGCTTTGGAGTACCCAAAATTAGAATGTCAAGTGAGATGTGGAACCACCAGACAATAGTTACCTCCTGCTGTGTAACCTGCTGTATGGAGTAGCAGCAGAAAATATTGAAGGCAGCTCATCTTAGAACAACTTTACTGTTGTGGTTCGATACTTTCCTGGGAAGTATTTAATTCCTGCATTCCAATAAGGCAACCTAACTTAATCTCCAGTGAGAACTTTGTATCCCTTGGTTTATAGGATTAATGAAAAAAAAAGGAGAGCTCCTCCTCCATTTTGTGACCTTAAAATGAAAACATGGCCAGTTAGAACTATCAGAGGACTTAAAAGCACCACCAAGTGTTTCAGTTCACCTGGAAAATCTATTTTAAGAAATAAAATAATTTACAAGAGCATAAAAAATACCCTCCCCTGAGGGAGTGACATGAATTACAGTTACAGCATATCTATATCCAAATTTGAAGCATCCATGCAGAGGAGCTCTGTAAGCAGGCATCTGTATTTTCTGAGCCTTTGGATATATATTTTTTGATCAGAGGTGTATCTTTTCTCGTTTTGTGTTCCAATGTTCCTCTGAGGCTACTCATGTACCAGACCGGCTTGAAGTGGTACATCTGTTCCTTCATTATGCTCTGCTCAGGTCTTTAAATACCTGGAGCAAACCCCAGACTCCAGATTTACCTGCTATTTTAATATAGCTGAACTATCTTTTCTCTACTTGGCAGTCACTGTTATTGCACAGGCTGCATAGCTGAAGATCATAAATTTTTCTTTGTGCCCAATAAATGCATTCTTTCAATAGCTTAATGCTCGTATCCTGCAATTATTCCAAACAGGTGGGCACTCTGACACTTGCCATTAGCCAGTCCACAACACACAAATGTATTGATCAAGGCAGAGATGCACTTCTGACTTGTGCTAATCAATGTATCAGTTCTCCATAGGTTTTTACAGTGTAATGAGCAGGAAATATATATACCACTCCTAAGTTTCTCTCTCTTCGGGGAGTAACTGAGTGCACTTACAGAAGAGCTGATGTACTGATTCGCAGTAAAGTGAAATGACATCTCCAAATAAAATTTTAATCTTAAGTACGTATGTAAAGTTTTGAGGAAGACTGATGGGCAAACTTGCAAAGTTTGCAGAATTATAGGGCTTAATATACAGCTATGGAGCTCCTATGCAATTGTACCTTTTACTGTGAGCTTTCCAAAGTTAACTAGAGTTCAACCTGCTTTTAGACCCCCCCAAGGAAGCCAAATGATGCCACAGGAAGTGGGTTTTTTATGAGGAATTAGTAGTTTCTGTTCCCACCAAGTGTGTTCTTGAGCTTTCAGCTTTCAGAGGTGATATTCTCAAACTCTGTATTAGTGGCTGATCTTTAATTTACCACATTTTACCACATTTTGGTAGTGCAGCTCTGTGTTAACAGTGTCAAGCAACAGTCACACATTGTTTTTTACCAAAATGAGCAAGTCAGTTCTCTGCACACAGCCATGAAACCCAAGCTTGCTGAAGACTGGCATTGTAATCACACTGCATTCAAATTTACAGTTAAGATTGAAGACCTCTTATTCACGTTAGATTTGTTAAGCTTCTTTCCACTGGTTCTTTCCTTCAATGTTCAGAGAATTACACAACTTATCTCCAGTCAGTGGCATGATTTGTCACCTTCAGTAAAGTTTGATGTGCTGTTTCTGGTAAAGCAGCAGATAAAGGGCTTTAATAAGCTGCACTCAGGATTCTGAGTCAGTGCAAACCAATGCTGACTCTGGGGGAGGTCATGAAGAGTGTCTAAGGTTACTCAAGGTTTAAGTAGCACTGCAAAAAACAGCATAGAGGGAAAAAAAATCCGCTAAGAACTTTTGTTTACAGTGAACCAGTTAAGCTGCAATAGATGATAAAAAGTATACGGCAAGCAATATCTGCAGTTTTTACTGTAGTCTCATAGTTATATACTGCTCATAATGACAGGATGGAAATTCAATCTCTCTTTTTGTCTCGATCTCAAAGTCCGTACACCAAATAAGCTCATTTGGTTCTTAAGTATCTCTGAACCAATGGTAACCAAACCAGACATTTTTATAAAGTCTTTTGATACTTGAATGCTTATACCCATTTTATGTAAAAATATAACAACACTATCACTAGCTGACCCATTTCTCATTGCCTACTCTTTTCAGGGGGAAAAACTCCTTCTGAGAGGCACAAAAGGAACCTAGGAATTCTTAATCTTGAAATTCAATGTGTAATCCACCAGCACAGCATGAGTCACGTATTTTAATGGCCGGTGTACACAGACATAAGTGTACAACTGCAAGCAGCTAATGGGTTTACTCTTTTAATGGAGGAAGTCGGCAGCTAATCCGAGGGCCTGGCATTCAAACTCTACCCATGACCCAACTTAAATTATTGTTTTGTTAAGCAAAGACTTAAATATGATTGATATAGTGTAAGCTATTTAATCTGCCATTATAGAATGATTAACATTCATCCATCTGTTCTATAATCAAAGATGTTAATAAAGTTATGAAGATAATAGTACACCAAGTGTTTGTTTTTGCTAATCCCAAATTGTTGGGATAGTTCTCGTCTGGGAGCAGTGAGGGACACAGCAGGGGTAAGAGTCCATCTCTATTAGGAGTGATTAGTACAACTTTAAGCTATAATTCCTTGGATACATTCACACAGGAGACTGCTACCCAGCCATTAAGTATCCTTAAGAGGATGATCTTTTGTACCAAAAGGGCCAGCAGTTTTTCTGACTTTCTGACAGTTGTGAAGTTTATCTCTACCAGGTGCCTAAAGAGTGACTCACACATACAAAATGCTTCAGAGGTGGCTGACAATTAAAAAAAAAATTTAAAAGTTGATGTATCATCTTTCCAAGCATATTTCTCTAAGGGGATGCCCAGCAGTTATGTGGCATGTAGATTTTACTGAGCTGAAGGCACCTTGTGAAGTCTACTGTCTCCCTAGTCGCCCTGGAGAATCAAGAGCAGCCCTGGCTGTTCAGCATTGCCATTTGCAAATCAGCTAGAACTAAACCGATGGAAAACATGTGAAATCTCAGGGGAATGTCTTCTTCCCTTGAGTCTGAAAACCACGGTGTACAACCACAGCATACCATTCTTGGGTGCCTGCCAGGAAGAGCTCCAGGCAGGAAGGGTCTGGCAGCTCATGGGTATCTATTGATAAAGTAGCAAAACAGTGAGAACTCATCCCTTCCACGGTGCTCGTGCACTCTCTTCCTCAGCCATGCCATGCTTGCAGTCAGTTTGCCTAAACATTCATGAAAAGTGCACTGAGGTCTAGAACTCAGGAAAACCCTCTTTTCTCCATGCAGATATGCAAACAGAGGATTCAAAAGGTAAAACTGATATCTCAATATATTGAGAACTACATTTGCAAGACTGCGAGTCTCCAGAAAATTAACAACACAATGTGCAAATGAAAGAGTTTTGATAATCTTTTCTGGACACTGAGTTTAATGGTCAGTTTTGATTTCTGAGAGGAGCTGAAGATGCACCCAAAGGTGCTACTGCAATTTAGCCAAACTGTCAAATGAAGAAAACCCTGCTCAGAGGGCTTCGAAGCCATAAATAATCATGTCATTGTAAGAGATCCACCATAACAATCACATTCCACACATTCTGCTTTCCTTAAAACTCGGATTTCTGGTGAGCTGGATGGACCTTCTCTCATTTTCCACTTAAATTTTAAATTGGCCTGAAATTAGTCTTTTTCTATTTGGCATAAATTTTTAAATGGAATCTTCTTTCTCTCTGCTTTTTTTCTTTTTTTTCCTTTTTCGTTATATGCAAAGCCAGAATCATATATCCTTGTCAGCTTTATTAATAGTAGGTTAGACAAACCTTGTACACATGGAGCACACCCATGTTCTGAAATACAACAACGTGCAGAAACATAGAGGGAGCCCTGAACACTTACATCTTCACTACATCTGTTGCATTGGTGGCTTGAACTTGTACATGCTGACTGATTAAAGGGTACTTTCACTTCATCTGGTGTTTCTGATGAAATTCCAGATTACAGCTAGAGTTCTTTTTAATGCTGCATTTAATTTCAAACCTTTATTTCCCTAAGTTCTGACGATATAATATTCCAGACATGTTGCAAACGATCAGTGCCCTCAAAATTTGCATCATCTGTAGCGTTCATTAACACATCTTTTTTGTGTCAAGGTAGTAAAAAAAACATTTTTTCAGCCCTTTATATTTGATCAGCCTTTGAACCAATACCCTCTTTCCAAGAACTTTCCCTTTCAGCTCAGCTAAATATCTACTGTTTAGCCAGTTTCTTGCTCATCTTACTTTTTTGCCAATGCTTTGTTGACATTTCTGAGACACTTCACCAAAACCTTAGCTGAACTGCTGCTTCAACACCTTTTACTCACAGTGCCACATTCTACTTTTCAGGCTTTTTACCTTCAGGGCTCTCAACTTTTCATAAGGCCGTGTTCTACTTCTTATGCTTTAACAACCAGAACTGAAGAAGAGTGAAAGGGCAACAAAAGCATGCTCATCTAAGAAAAAGAAAAAAAAGACAGGAAATATTTATTCTTTCTTCCAAATTCTGAAAGTTTTTAGAACTTAACTCCAATACAAATGCTCAAAGTAGAAGTGGAAATAGGGAATAATAATTAAGATAAGAAATGAAGACATGTAAAATAGAAATATTAAATCTAGAGTAATCTAGAGACTTCTCCAGTGCCTTTCCAAGATTGCTGCCCTCTGCTCATCTCCTTATAGGCTTCAATGAGTTTCAAGCTTTTTATTCAGTGTTCCTAAGGAAGAACTGAACAGAAGCTGAGCCAAGACTACAGTTAGTTTTGACATCTTATTTACTCAATAGTGAGATAACTTTCAAAGATAAAATATCTTAGTTTTCCTCCTGAATAAGTAAGCTTTATGGGTTTTTTCCTACTTACCTCCTTTCCTGTTGCAAGCTACATCCATTACTGCCACGAAGAAGGTTTATCTCATGGGCAAAGAATCAACATTCATGTCTTTACCTACAAAGGGAAATAAAGGTGAATTGGTTTTCTATCTTTTTCCACCAACTGTGGAATCAGCAAATAGGCCTTACTTTATTTTATCAGAAAGTAAAATATATTTAGAATTCTATACTTACCTTAGTTTACATTTTAAGTCACTTACTCTGGTAACTGTCTTGTTACATTTGGAAAGCATCTCTAAGCTGCAGAGTTCTTGATACAACTGTAAAAATGAAGCCTTTCTATTTGTAAACAAATAAAACCAGATAACTACAATATAAGCAAAATATCAGCCTCTTTCTCCTGCCCTACAAGGAATAGCAAGTGCTCAGATCTGTGCATGTATCAAAGAAATAAACATGCATGGACTGAAGTGAATGCAATAGAGGGGGTAACATGACATCTAGTTCAGATTAAACAAAAATGCTGCTGTGATACAGTATTGTTTCTACTACTTTGACTGCTATAGAAAGAACACTTGTTTAAGAGGAAAAGGTACTATATACCATAAAACTGCAAAGCCTTCCTACCCTGCCTTTGCAAGCAGGTGGTTACGTCAATCACTAGGTCTATACACAAAATCTGCCATAAATTATCTCTGCAGTTAGATGTTGTTGTTTCAGCAAAACGAAGATTTGCGGGACACTACATCAGGTCCAGCTTAAACCCTGTACCTCCTAGTAGAAATAGCCTGATACAGGAGTGTAGCCTGCATTCTGGATCACCATTGCTAAAGCTTTCCGAAGGTCTTATCTATTTGCCTCACTGCAAAAATCATGAAATGTCAGTGTTCTCTGTGTCTCTGTGTACTGAGTTACAGTCTGGATTAGAGCCTGAATCCAGAAGATGATAAGTGATAGTCTCATTGCTGCTCTGTTTAAATTGTGTGAGATTGAGACCTTTTGTTTCAGCCCTTCCATAAAACACAGAAATAAATGGAGCAGTTTATTCTGCAAAGATCCTTGAATTCCCAGAGCTTTCTGCATCATCCCTGGGGTAAGTATCACACCTACTCCCTGCTGTAATGTTCCAGCCTTAAAGATTTGGGCTGAGCTGGAGCAGTTAAGACTCACAGCCCTTTTCAGTGTTTGTGAGTCAGCCAAGGTGGCAACTTAATATCTTTCCTAAAAAGCCAACTGGTCATGTACAATGCCTACATACTGACAAACCGGAGTACTGTGGTCTCCTTAAGATCAAATTACACTCTTAACAGTGATCAGGAGCATCTGATCAATTGTAAGCTTGAGGTTTACAAAGCAGTTAATGGTAGATATTGGTAGTATTCAACCCGTTCCTGCTTCTTCATCTTTCAGCAGAAAACTTTCCCATTGCAGTGCATTACAATACGGGAAATAAATATAATCCCTCTATCAACACAGCTGTATAAACGTGTCAGAACCACTCTGAACAGGAAAAATTGCTAAACAGCTCAGATTATAAAAACTAAATATCAGACCAAAACACTGAACACTTTGCAGAGTTTTCACTTCATTTTACAAAAGAGATTAACTGGATTCAAGGTGGGCTTGCAGACAGGCTATTGTAAATTGGACCAGAAATCATCAGCCACCTACAGTCTGAATTTGACCCCATTATATTAAACAAAGAGCCCTGAGAAATAATTGAGCTGGGAGCTGCACAACAGCCTAAACCCCTGCTGGCTGACAGTGTCCAGCAGAGAACAAATGAACCCACTACTAATGGTAGTCAACAGCTTCTTCAGAAGACTGAACTTATCAGCCTCTAAAGAAAAAACATTATTCTGCATAGTCCTTAAACAACCAACATGATGTAGAAAGCTGGCCAAATTCTAGGCTCCTGTAGATTGCTAAAGCTCTTCTGAAATCAAAAGACCATTGAGAATTTAGATTATGACCTTGTCAACTTTTCCTTACCAAAACAAGTATGTGAAAAGAGTAACAAACAAGCTCCAACATTATTCTGTGTGTAGGACCTCGCATTGGCATTACAGATGGGATGATCTCTCAGCAGTCTGGGTGCAGTGACAGAGTCCCCAGAAGCACTGATGCACGATTATCATAAGTTATCATGCACATGGGCTGACTGAACAGGTGTGCTCCTCCCCAGGTGAACGTGTAGGTCTCTAATGTGCCAATAGCTCATAAGAAAACACTGTCACGGGCTTTGAAGTTGGTTCTTCCCCAGTGACAACAGCTGTCAGAGAGATGGAGTCAAGATCAGGTTTTTTCACTTTTGCATTTTTAACATAGCTGAGCATTAAGTAGTTCCTGTGATAGAATAAATAGTATAGATCCACTGCTATGTGTTTTACAGGCATAATAAGGAGTACTGTGACTCTACAAACATAAAAGTGTTGGTGACTTTCTGCAGTGGTCACTGCTATCAGCTATGGTTGGTGACATTCATGCTGCAAGTTAATGAAATAAAAACAAGCTTCCTACCTAAATTAGTTGGAGTACAAAGCATAGCTGCTATGTTGAGAAAAGAGAATTAAATAAGCCATGCCCCACTTAAACTTCCCAGCACACTATGATTTCTCTCTGAACCTGCCACATCTCAAAAAAATGCTTCCATTCTTTTGTAGAAGTCAAAAGAGCAGGTAATTAAACCAGAACCTGGAGGTGCTTCCCAAGCCAGGCCTGACCTGCTGCTCCCATGCTGCTCAGGCAGCTTCCCCTGGGGCAGGACAGATACAGACCCTGCATGACACTGCTCTCTGCTGAGCTCTTGGTTAGGGACAGGGCAAGCCCTTCTGTCTAGTCAGATAAAATGGTGGGGAGTATGTCCTGCCTTCCCTCCTGGGGCAGTTTCAAGCTTCACTCATTCCTCCACAGAGGCCTGAGCTGTCTGCAGGGTTTGGCTTTTACAGGGTTTATACTGGGGAAGAGGGTGGCCAGCACAGAAATCTTAGTTAATCCATAGAAAGACCTTGTACTTGCTGGGAGTGTCTTGCAATTGTGAGAAACTTGGTTTATATTTAAAGTTTCACGGTGAACATAGTTTACTTGACAAATTGATCAGTTAAGGTCCTCTCAGGTGCTTCCAATCACCCTTCTGAGTACTGAAACTTGTGATGAAGGTCTGAATCTCAGCACAGTCTGGTGCAGAGACAGTGTATCATCTGCAGCATGTATACAGGGTACACTGATAATTCTGGTGCCACGTAGCGGGTCAGTCTGACTAGAACTCTTTTGCTGTATTCTGTGTTTTGCTTTTTTTTCCTGCAACTGATCAAGGAATCTCAGAATTAATTAAATCTCTTGATGTACTTAGACAGCTTGTGGAATAAGTGGTAAGATGTTAAAGATACTGAACTCGTTTATTTGATTTCATCTCTGTAACCTGAGCGCCAATTTAATGCTGTACTTCTACCCTCTTGAAGATTAATTACTGCATGAGTTAGCAAGTCATCTCACCAGCTTTCATTTGTGAAGAGTGTAAGTCAGTAGAAATGTAATTCAGATATTACTCTGGCTTTGTACATGACCGGTGAAAATTCAAAGATTTAGCAGTTAAATATATTTAACACTACAACACTCTTTCTTGAAGCCAACTCTAGGGCCAACTCAAGCATGGTTATAGGTGAAGGAATATAACCAACATTTAAACTCTGCTTTCAGTTCTCTCAGTACAGACAAACTCAGCCACGACTTCCAGTATCAGAGGAGTTCTCAGGATTTACCCTTGTGTTAGTGAAGAGATGGTAATTCTTTAGATTTCAGTTTTTTAAAAACATATCACAGCTTTGTAGAGATAACAGCCTTAACGTTGACAGGAGCATCCCAGGACTGATTTTGTAGTTGTAGCACGTGACTGTCCTGTTCCTGCTGGCTCTGCATTGCTATGGTGAAGCAGCTCTAAGCTCTAGGGTACCAAGGTGTCCTGTTTACAGATACGTCTGCTCTGGACCCTTCTTCTCTCCAAGATGAAGTAGATGAAGAACTTAGTGAGACTCCATGTTCCTATAGCTCTGCCACGAGGACACTCCAGTGAAGGGGACCAGCTGGCATCAGGCTTGTGTTTGTGCCAGAAATGCAATTCTGGTAGCAAAAGAAAGATCAACAACTTGAAAATATAACAAGGTAAAGACATAGGAAAGCAAAGCGGTACAGACAGACACTTCAGTTTAAGAATGACACATTCAAGAAGCTTTAGATTGTTGGACAGTAACTTCTTTGAAAAGTTCATGGCCAAAATAATATTAATTCTAATTTCTCAGGCACTCAGAGAAGCATATTTTCTCACCAAAATGAAATTGATTAATCTCCATCAATTTTCAGAACTCCATAATAGGTGCAAATCTACCCTTAATACAGCTGAGGTTTTAGATTGTCTTGGTTAATGTACTTAAGTCCAGTAAACTCAAGCACTAGCCGCATACAGAAAGGTTCAGAAAGATGTTACATGCAAGCCCAGGTAAACCTGTCTGCATTGCAGATTCCACAAAGGTCCTTCCCTTGCTTCCAACAGCAGACATAGCTTTGTAGACAACCGCTCCTTGTAATCTTGACGCTTGTCACAATTACACCTCATACAAAGAAATAGCCTTCCAAACCTGTGCTTCCTGATGTGCAGAAACCTCCCCCAGCCCTAGTGGGCACTTGTTTTGCCAAGGAAACACTTACGCATACCTAGGATCACTGTAGTTCTTACATTACTGTCAATATTGTCATTGCTCCTTGCAATGCCCACTAACCTTGTTCTGCCTAATGGCACCAACATTCCCACCCTCAGTATCTGACATGCAGTACTTACACAGTCTGTTCAGAACACAGACATCAGTTATTCTTTCCTAGAAGGCCTTGTCCCAGGAGGGCCAAAGGTGGCTTCTCGATTTATACCCTTAGGGTTAATGGATTTTTCCAACGGACTGTTACCCCCAGGATTCAATCTCTGCATTGTTTCTTCATGCACCTTTGAAAGGATTGCTTACAGCACCCTTAAAAACCCATAGCAGTTGCCTCCAGGAATACTATGACAAGTATTTGTTTTCTTAAGTTTCTTTTAGGTTCCTTCAGTTATACACCCTAGAAATGCATCCAAGCACAAGCATCACTGTCTGCTCTAGCCGGGCACCAGGTTGTCCGTCACAGAAAACATGCAACAAGTCTTGCATTAATTCAGACATCCATCCCTTATCTTGACATCTGAAAATGGCACCTTCTGGCAGCTTCCCCTTTGGTATTGTCTTTCTTTTAAGGATGATGTATAGTGGCAATTTTGCTTTATCTTCTAAGACCACCAGCAAAGTGACAAACCTGTTTTTTTTACTGGCAGTGTTTTTGATAAGTAATTTGGGCTGCTTTAGTGCCTGGTAATATGATGTCTAAAAAATCCAATGCATGTCTAAATTAGAAAGGGGATGTCTGGTTTGTGTTGCCTGTGTGCATTTGTAAATATTTATGAATTTTCTATATTGCTGCAAAGTGTTGAAATTCTAATGTTTTTTCATATAGTTAAAACAAACTTTATCCTAGTGTGGTTTTACATCTAATATCTCGAGGATTACATCATTTTTACATAACTAAAAATTCATGGTTTGACTGTCAGTTCAGCAAGACCTGTCCTGTGAAGTAATTTTTAATTGTCATGGGAACCCTGAAAGGACCTCTTTCTAAAACTAATGAGAAATTTTTTAGAAATTTTGTAATCTGAATAACCCGTTCAGAAATTCATTATTAGTAGAATAATAATTTTCTTCTTTCTATATAACTTTTAGAAAGAAATGGTCATGAATCTACTAAGAAGTTTTCATATTTCTCATACCATAAAACATAAGGCTACCAAAGCCTCTTCAAAAGGTATGGATCTGTGCCTTAAAGTACTCAGTAGAAATGGTAATCAAGATGTTTCAGAGACAAGGGAGAAAATTACATATATTATAAAATATAAACTATACTATATGCAAGCTAGGAGTAAGCAAGCAGTAGAAGGTGTTCATTCTGTTCTCACCTTTGAAGGAGCCAGTGGCTCAGAGCAGCTGCTTTGGCTGCTTTTGTTCGTCATGTTGAAGAGGAAGAACAGGAAAGCAGCAGCTCTCAGAGCTTCTCCTCCCTAGGGTAAGAGGTGGACGCTAATTAGGCAACATTGATAGTGAGTGGCTACACTGAAGTAGCTAAAAAAGATGTCTGTCATTTTTTACTGTCTTAATAATGCACCTTCCCATTTCATCTTTCTTTCTGTAAATCTATGCTTTCAAATGAAAAAGAAACTCTATAACATGAAATTTCATCTAGTGTTGAAACGGATAAAATGTTTGATATTCCCAGTGCTGATATCCTTAAAACTGGGGTACAAGGTTTCTCCCTCAGTATCCAGCATCCTGGTGTATTCCTTCAAAGTGCTAAGAGATGAGAAGACATTAGTCTTTTCCCCTGAATGACATAGCCCAGTTTATGAGCTGGAAACATGTCAAAAGAGGCTTTTACCTGCTGTCATCACACATTGTTACACCATATGATCTCCCTCCTGGTCTGCAGTGTCCCCCTTGAGCTAAGGCAGAGAAGACGATTCCAATTCCTTATTTTCCTCAAGAAAAAAAAAAAGAAAAGCACAGTCCATCACTATGTTCTTGTCCCTCCCCAGCCTGACAGCTCCTTTTCTTCTTGCTTTGGTGCCAAGTTAACTAATGATCCTTGTTCCCTTTTTTGGATGAGAGGATCCACACAGTTTCATCCAAGGGTCTTGTCTGATCTTTCTTACAACACAATTGTTACAGGGGCCAAAGCAGAAATCAGTGTTGGGTTACCACATTAAATTGTTCACGTTCCTTTGTCCATGGTTTCATCCTTCAGGCCCAATACTCCCCAGGGGTTTGCAGAGCTTACCTCCCTGAGATTGTTCTACCAGATGTCTTCTTACAGCATCTTCCACTTAAATTTGTAAGCCAACAAACACTACTTAGTCTTGACTTCATTTGGAAGACCAGTAGCTTCCAATCGGCCAGAAAAATAATAAATCTTGTTTTATTTTCTTGTCTTCTCATTCCAGTAAAGAACTGAAAAAAAAAGGTGAAATATCTGAATTTTCTACAAAATGGAAATTCTGGCTTCCCACTGACACTCTAAATGTGTTTTGAGACTCGCCTTCCTATCAGCAAAGTGGCTTTTGATTTTTCTGTTTAAGTGTGTCACTTTGTGTCACAAGCTGATAATAATAATAATCAGAAGGCATCTGTATTAGGCATCTCCACACCTGTCTTTGGGAAGTTCATATTTTGATATGGATCCAAACTTTGCACCTGAGGCCCAGAGCTAGGAAATGTGAGCAGATTTTGGAAAATAAAGCTCATGACCATGAGCATCAAATTAGATTGTCCTGGAAATTGCAGCAGCGATGACTTCAGCTTGTTTAAAGGTGTGAGGTTCTCAAGCACAGACAAAAGCCAAGGCTGGAGGAAGTCATCCAGCCTTGCTAGAGCTGAGTAAAGGCAGGGGTCCCAACCCCAGAGCTGAGATCAGGGGGAAAGCCGACTTTCCTAATGCTGTTACTCTCCTGCCAGCCTACACGCCTGACACAGAGGTGAGGTGACAGCCAAGCCGCCCAGCACAGTAAGAGCAGAGGCTAGAGAGAGATGTAGAGGGGACTGCAAAGGCTGGGAACAGCAGATGATGTGAGCTGGGTGGGAGCCCCATCCCACCCCAGCAAACACTCCAGGAACCTCCGTTCCGAAAAACTGTAACCACGTTACAGGAAACACCCTGCAAATAGCTGCACTGTCCAGTCCTTCAGGCAAAAAGCCCATTTCCCCACGTTTCAGGCTCAATTCATCCATGTGAGGGAGGAAGCGCTTGCCATCAGGACTGTGTAATGCTAGCATGGGAGCACTGGGCTCGTGTAGGGGAAGGGCTCCAAGACTCCTCCTTACAAGGCCAGTACTGTCTGGATGGGATATGTCTTTAGGTGATTACGGCTGAGAGCCATTCGTGTTTTAATAAGGAAAGCTGGCACAGTAGGAGTTTTGCCTGAAGTCTGAGAGACTGAAGGTCCTCAGAGCACAGGGTGTGCTCTGCCCCACAGCCAAAGCTCAGGGGAGCTAAGCTGCTCTGCACAGTTAACAGGTACAGTTGGGAAGGCTCTTAGGCGCCTTCTTTTGGCAAACAAATATGTCCCCCCACCCCCTTTCACTTAGGCAACACAGTGCATGGCTGTTTTTATTATGGTTCTGTCACTTCACACAGTCCAGCTTTACTCCAATAATAAAAATATAGAAATATAATTAGCATCTTTGTTTCAAGGCACTGAGTTTTTAAATTACCATGTGTGACAACTGTTATGGCAGTGAAATCGTTAAAATCATGTAAATACTTAAACCATGTAGGCCTGGGAGATTATAGTTTCATTAGAGAAAAGGCTATAAAGTTAGACCTAGGTAATTACCTTTCCCATTAATGCTTGAAAATTCTTTGCTCCACTGAGAAGTGATTGTGGTGCATCATGCCTTCTGTGCTTTTACATTCAAACTGCAGGAGCTTTTATTTCATCAGCACAAACTGCAAGGAAACAGCGGCAGCCTTCCAGGTGTACTTTGCAAATTGGGGTTTAAATGTGGAACACATCAAATTAAAATTCAATATTAATTATTTTGTCTTGCTAGGAGCCTGAGTAGTTTAAAGCAGCAAGGGTAATTGTCTAACTCATTGTATGTGTCTACAGCGAACTTAATCATTATGTCAGCTTCCTAATAAAAGGTTATTATAGAAACAAAGATCCCAATTTTACATATGGTAGGCAAGGGAGAATTCGAAGAGCTAGTCTCCAAGGTAGACTTGAGGTTCTTGACAAATGATGCCCATGCTGTGATCAGATACTTAACAAGAAATCTCGTTATTAACTAGGCCTGTACAGATAATTAGCACTTGAGCTTCAAATTTTAAATCTGGCTCGAGATGTATAATTTATCAAAAGCTCTAGCTCACTGTCAAAGTCCTATAATAAGGCAGTGTTATTGATGAATTGAGATTAAGAGCAGATTGAAGAGAAAATTAGGCCACTGGTTAGTCTGAAAGGTCTGATTTCAATATTTGCAGTACTAATTTGGTATTATTTTGGTAAATGGCTGTGGTCCCCAAGTGCTACACAGTATAAAATAATAAACTGTAAGTCATTATTCTAACAAAAAAAGTATTGTTTACTGAATGCTGAATTTTGCAGCACTAGCAGTCTGCTTAATAAGCTTCTTTACAGGATAAGTGTACCTGGTTTTATTGCATTAATTTATTATAACACATAGAGAATCCTGGGCTTTTATTCAGGGTTAGAAAATGTAGCTTCTTTACATTAAAGATTATATTACATAAGACTAATGACGATCATGTATGCCAATCCCTAGTTTAGCTGTTTCATTTATATCATTGAATTGTCTTTGAAGCATTCTTCACACCAGAATGCAGATAGTAGCATTTCATCTATTCAAGCTATATAAAAAGAGCAATCTTTTTTTTAGTGATGGCCAGTAGCAATTCATTGCAAGTAGTTCCAAGAAAAAAAATGAAAGAGTGACTGTATGCAAACTATCTACAGTAAACTGCAGCTGCAAAAGTGTTAGATACACATTCTTGACCCTTAGCATACTAAGTCTTTTTGATACACATAATAAAATGACATTTAGGGCAATATCTGATATCCAGAATTATGTTGGATAAAACGTAAGGTGGGGACAAGTTCTGTTTGTTTTTCTCAGGGTTTAATTCCTAGCCAAAGCACATGAATCATATCAAAAAGGTGCTGCTTTACTGTATATACTATCAAATATTTATCAAATGCAACTGTTTATCATTGCATATATCTTATATATCACATCGGTATCCTCCAACAAAATAATAATGTCAGTCACTGCCTGTTTCCAGGAAACTTCACACTGACGATCCCCTGTAACCCGTTATTGGCAGCAGCTCCTTTTCTCTCAGTTTCCAGCTGTCCAGCGGGGTATGCCAAGTCACAGCAGGACCTGAGGAGTGTTTGTATTCAACTGTGGCACTGAGCTTTATGGAGATTTGCCTTGTATATTGTGCACTTGCAGACAAGCGGGATTTCCAGGACCCAGCGGGGGTTCCCCAGTGTTTATGCTGAGGTGGTTTGCTGGTTGGCAAATTGCTTTGGGCCAGAAACGTGTGACAGAAGAAAATGTATTGCATTAGCTTTTCTATCAATTACATCTTAACACTGACTTATAACACAATTGCTTTCATGCTGATCCAGCCTCCTCATTTTAATTTTAGGACTGATTGAATTTTGCAATCAGGCATCTCTGGCTATACTGGAAAGAAAAGCCTTTTCTTCCTTCCTTAGAAATAATATGCTGTTAAAAACATAAGCAACAAAAACATAAACAACTTCTACCACTCTAATAAGTCTTTGTCTAATACATAGGTACACAGGTTTGGAAAATGCCTAATCTTTTATATATACATTATAATAATTTTAAGAAGACTTAAAATAATTTATTCTTTTAGCTATTACTCAGCTGTACATACTAGAGTATCACTTCGCAGAACTGCTTCAGTCTTAGTAGATTTGTAAGGGATCCAAAAAAGGAGGGTACTGAATTCTCAGCAGACAGAAATGCTAATATATACTTTTGTGTGGATTTTCATTCAGTCATTTACATTTATTACTCACATATTATGGGCTGATCCTGATCTTGTTTATGCTGATGGTACTTCTGAAATCTGAGATCAAGAGACTCTCCCGATTGAACTAAGACTTATATCGGTGTAAGATGTAAATCTGAAGAGCTTTAAGGATAATTTAAGATTAAAGTGATCAACAAGCTCCAGTTTAATGTTAGTCAGAAAAATAATTTAGGAAGTTTTTTAGAACTTTAAATGAAATTTTCAAGTGTACTCAGAGGTAAAAATATTTAGATATTTCAGAATTTGGGAGAAAAAAATGGTAACTATACACCAAACAGAAGCATGGGGCACATCTCGAGGCTCTGTCAATTTAGGACACTTTGGAACTCCTCAGATAAGGCTGCTTTCTAATAAGTTTAGCTACCCAATTGCCTGACTTTGAAGTCCTTTCACATGAAACATTCACACAGCTTATAAGGGGAGCTGCACGCAAAAGTGGTCGTAGAAGGTACATTTCTATACCTGATTATAGTCATATAGCAAATGCAATAGCAATATCACACTTTTCATGAACTGAGGTAGGAACTAACAGCTACCAAGCCATCACCGAGTAAAAGAACGGAAATGTTTATAATATGATACCTGGCATCGTACACTGCCTCATTAAAAACAAATGGGTTTTGTACCCAGGTGGTTCATACTGTCGTTCCTGCATCCCCTCTTTAAGTGATTTGGTAGCGCCGATGTAAATGCCAGTGGTGTATGAAGAGCAGCACAGACGAGAGCCAGGCTTGAGGATTCCTGTAGGCATAATTAGAAACCGTGACTACTTAGTGCAGCGTGGCACACGAAAACGGGATTTTGCCAAGACAAATTCCTTCCGGTAGCCCAGACACACTGCTATTGGTACTACTGTCATCCCAGTTATAAAATTCCAGGCGGAGAATTTCCTGCGCTTGGAGATCGCTAGAGAAAAGGCAGAATTCTGCCTTTTCTGTGTTCCCCCGGCAGCTATGGCGCACGAAGCTGGCGTTAGGAGCTCAGGAGCGGGGCACAGGAGGCAGGGGCCGGCGGGCGCGCCCCGGGCGGAGCGGACCCGTGTGAGGGGCAGCCCGGCCGCTCCCGGCGGGAATCGCGCCCGGGACCTCCCGCCCGCGGCACGGNCAGCCGCGGCCGGGCTGGCGGGGACGGGCTGGGGGTCGTGAGCAGCTGGAGGTGGCGGCGCCGCGTTCTATTTACTTACTCCTTTACTTTCGAAAGGAGCGCGATGCGGAACCGCCAGGTTTTGGCTTTTTCCGTGAAAAGGGCGAGAGCGGCCGCCTTGGGCGGGAGGGCTGGGATGCGGTGCGCACCCAAACTTCGGCAAAATAAAGCGTTCGAGATACAGACCGAGGCAGAACAGCGGCCGCGTGTTACCGATCGGTCCCCGTTGGGTTTGCGTCACTCAAGCAGCCCTGGCGCTCTGCGGCGCCTTAGACCGGGCAGCAGAAGCTGGAGCAGCCCGGTTCGAACAGGCGATAGTAAAGAACAGTGCCTGCTGCTACAGAACTACACATTCATGGACGGGTTTTAAAGCATACGCAGGGTTTTAAGTCTATCTCTTCCCCCTCCCCATATATTTTTTTTCTTTTCTTTTCCTTTTTTTTTTTTTTTAAATTATTCCGGAAGACAACTGTCCGGGAAACTCAGAGCATTTTCCAACTGGAATACAGCTCTATAGCCTGTGACAATGCACAGTGGTTGATGAGTTAGTTCTAGAGGCTTCTGAATTTTAATGATGTTGGAGATGATATTGTGTGTCCTTCAGCTTGTTAGAGTGACACTAGCACTCCATAAATCATAATACCTGTGTATTGTAAAATCAATACAAAAGTGCTATCTCAGCGCTAAACCTTAATAAGTTTTTCAGTGCTCTAGCAGCCTAAACTTTGCTGTAATGCTATTGGACCTGCGGGTTGGGATCAGAGCATGCTTAATTTGTTTTGTAATAGAGACTTTTCTTTAATGAAGGACCGATTAGTAAAGCTTTGGTTGCCACTCTAGTGATCAGTTGGCAGAACAGCCTCTGCAATTAAACCTGTGTATCTCTGTCCTGAAGCAAAAAAGCAGGCTTAAACAGTCAATAAATGTTAATCCAGTCAGAACCTGTCTGTGCCTTTGAAGGCTGCCCATGAGGGGTTTTTCAAATCACATTTTTTTCATCATTTTAAATATGGAGGTCCCTATAGAGCTGGTACGTAGCGTACAAGGCCTCCCACTGCTCTGTAATAAGATCTGGCATACTAACAGCTTTCTGTACAGATCTGTCATCTTTAGGTTTGTTTGTCCCTCCCCATTCCAGCATAACTATCTGTATAGTTACTGGTTATGAAAAAAAGCATTTTGCCTTTCTTACACATGAGAGCAAAAAGACTGCTTCAAAAATCTTTGTATAAAACATGTCACTACGGATGCATATAATTTTTATCATTTAGA
The DNA here is from genome assembly GCA_013398115.1 of Falcunculus frontatus. Lineage (NCBI taxonomy): Eukaryota > Metazoa > Chordata > Aves > Passeriformes > Falcunculus > Falcunculus frontatus. Next base: position 2,425,832 of record VZRV01004979.1, on the reverse strand, counting down.
AGTATCTCCCTCAAACTTTTTTCCATTATTATTTGTTTCTTTGTGGGATGATACCCAGGGGAGGAAGTTTACATTTATGCATAAACTGCAAAGCATACACAGGAAGTATGGAACTGCCAAACTGTCCTTAAAACAAGCACAAAGAAACCTTGAACCGTATCTAGATTGTTGTTGCTCTCTAGGATATGCTTCTCATGAAACACTGCCAGATACTCATCTAACTGCTTTCCAGTCTTGTCTGCTTGCTTTCTTTTCCTACGAACAGGATAACAAAAGCAAGCTGATAACTAAAAGCAGAGTGAGAGTTAGCAGAAAGGTGTCAGATAGAGTTGGAAGGGAAACTTTTAGAGTAAAATAAAGAAGCAATTCCCAGTCTTTCTTTCTGGGGAAACCATCTTTGCTATGAAATTAATTTTCTTCCATTTCCCAGCCTATTTTTCTATTTACCCCTTTAGCTGCATGCATGATGCACATAAAACATTAACATACATGGGAGAGTGTGTTAAATTTAGCCTAATCATAACTGGCATCTCCCTTATGTTGTTTTGTAGCTTTTGCTCTTCATTTTGAGCTTTTGCTCTTCATTGTGAGACTGAGAGCTTCACACAGATGAAGAGATTTGTATGAATCATTGGATTGGAAAGAAGAATTTCCTGCTGGAGAGAGAGAGAGAAGGAAAAGAAGGGTATCAGTCTCTTTTTACGAAGAACCAAATTCATCAGTAGCACAACATTCTGATTTCCCTGGAAGTCACTGTTCCCTGCCAGCACGACTTGGGAGTGTTTGGAGAACACAGATCAAGAAGGGAAATTTGTGATGGCCCTCTGGACAATGCAACCAGTACAGTGCAAGCATGCAGGGTTTCAGCAAAGTCAGTAAGTGCCAATACCATGATGGGATGTTCTCTTCCCTTTCCTGTTGGCTGCCAAAATGGTACAAACCACCAAGTTAGTTTTAGTTTAAGGAAGAAAGCCAAGGAAGTAATAGCTAAGTGTAGTACTGTAGGCATTATTAGCTACAGTCATATTACTTACAAATATATACATATAACCTCCATATAATTATTTTAAATTATTTTTAAATTTTAGATTTTGATGAAGAATATTATAAATTTTTTAAAAATACAAATATGTACGTTTGAAAAACTACCACTCTCCCTTCCTGTTTTTTCAACCCCTGCCCCGGTGCAAGATCAGTCACAGGCGGTGACAGAAGTTGTAATATAACCATCCAGTATATATCAGGTTGATCAAGTTCAGCCCGAGGTACACATTTTCTGATAACTGAAACCCCAAAAGCAATAGGAATATATTTTGTACTATCATTTGCTGTATTTCCCTTTTCATTATAGGTTCCATCTTCAGTTTTGATTGTTTAATTCAGACTAGTTCATGATACAGATGCTTGCCCTGACTTACCTCTTACACCACCTCTGGTTTTAGCCCTCTGTATGTACTTCTTCCAGCAGCCAGAATTATGTAAGACCAAGCTTGAGTTTTGTTTTCCTCCACCCTCCTGTGTTCTCAGCAGTCCCTGGCAGCAGACCTTGGGTTTGCATTCAGTTGAGTTGTATGCAACATTGCAGAAATCATAGAGGAGATTCTTGTAGAAATACAGAAATCAAAACTTCTGGGAGAAGGGAGCCAGACAGTGCCTTTCAGGAAAAAATAGAACAAGCAAAGGGATTCCAAATAGGCAAAGGATATCTTTAAATACAGGGAATTGCTTATTCAGCACGTGAAGCAGTAGAGGCCATACAGTCCTAGGCAATGACAGCACAATAGCATGGATATTGATGGCCTGAAAGTCCTACTGATCCACAAAAGATTGTTATTATGTTCCTCTACTATAATACATGAATTTTTGCATGTAAAAATATTTTTCTTCCTAGTGGGATATGCTAAATAATGTTCTTACATGTTTTTGACTGCATTTGGCTCGTCATGTAGTGTAGTCAGCACATTCCCAAATTTAAGAAAAACAGGACTTAAGCCAGCCGTCTGTTGAATACTCCCAGAAGGGAATCAAAGGGAGAAAACACCTCTTAAGCAAAACTGTACATGAGATATTTACTATCACAGAAGACCTACTAAAGGATGAAGAAACATACAGCATTTAAAGAGAGAGGATGTCTTCATGTTCACAATGTCTAATAAGACAGGCAAAAGTGACCATGAGGATGGACAGAGACTGGCTGTGGCCTCGGGGTTGGCCTATGGCTGCATATAAAATCTGTTTAGGTGTTCTCTGATATGTCTGCTCACCTAGCCCTGCAGTCTATTTAAGTATTAACTAACCTTGCAAGAAAACAAAGCTCAGATAAGCAGAACTGATGTTGATTTCTTAGCTTGGGTCAGTGAAACTGGCTTCTGACAACATCTGCTTCACGCACTCTTCCACTTGCACGCTCTTGGGTTGCCCACAGGTGTAGGTCAGGTCAAAGTCACACCAGCTATTCTGAGTGGGTGCTACCTCAGCAGCTGGAAGGAGTAAAAAAGAAATTTGGAGCAATTCTCCTGTGAGCCACAGTGATCTAGGCAGCCTCTCTAATTCTGAGACAACTCAAAGACTCTCCCAGAAATTTAGGAGCCTCTGTTGTTTCAGTGGACTCCCAGGGTCACCTGAGAGTGGCTGCAGGAGGTGAAACTTTAAGCAGACTACAGCCTTATAAAATTTCAGCAGACACATACTTGAAAGCCTAATGATCAGTTTAGCTTGGCTTAATTGGGTTTATGTGTTCAAGGATATCCTGGCAGCTACTCTGGGAGAAAATTAAAGCTGGAGCAAAGTTTTGTTGATTTAATGGAGAACCTGAGCCTACCTCTGCATGAGAGGCTACTCTTAGCTGACTCCCTGTAGTTGGGGAGATGGGCTGAGCCCAAATATTTCACTGTTCATCAGCCATAAATGGTTTAGGGGAATGGCAAAGCTCTGTGCTTGGGAAGCTGGTGAGTTGGCTCAGTGCTGCTTACTCACTCACTTTCTCTCCCTTTCAAGTCTCATCCACCCATTGCAAAAATGAGTCCATGATGAATAGACTTTTGAATTGGCTTATAATTGGTTATTCTACTCTATAATATTAATTTTCATCTTCAACTGTTCATTGATCGAGGAATACTGGATGTGGATTGTTAGTTTTCTTTGTGACACTTATATTGAAGAATGATTTGGAGAGCATGTTACTGCATATTGATAACATTCTCCATCTCTTATGTGTTTTTAGAATCTTTCTCTTTGCTTCTTTGGGAGAAGCAAATTTAGCTTCCAAGGCTTGTGTACTTTACCTATTTTTATTTAATAATCAACTACTATCAACTTTTAAAAGTACTGAAGAAAAATAACAAAACCTGCAACTGTATTAAAATGAACAAAACTCCCCTGAAAAAAGAATTAGTCAGCTTTGCCCCTCTTACCAGTCTTTCTGATTTGCTTTCAAATACTTCCACTTCTCTGTCCATGCTGCAGTGTTTCCAGGTGCATGATAGTGTCCTGACTTCTTGGGCACTCTTACAGACCAGAGTGAAGCTGAAACAGAAGCATTTGCAGTCAAGTTTATTTATGCTAGTCAGCTCACTGCAAAATGTGTGAATATAACAGGTTATGTGAACTCTTACGAACTAATAACGCACTGAGATCATCCATAATGTGGAAATTCAACAAACAGTAGTTTGCCACCCACAACTGGAAGAGATGACTCAGTGTGATCTCTGGGAAAGGCTGACATTGTCATTGCTACATGCAAAGTGGAGAAGGGCACTGATGGCTGCTCCATGTGAGCATTTAGTGGCCTGCACACTCCTGCAACTCAGGGGACACTGATCCTCCCTTTGGTACAGCTGTTCCAAGGGCTTCAGGGACTATGCGCCCTCTTGTAAGTTGCTTCCATGGGGAATTTTTCTGTCAAAGCTGCTTGGTGGCTTTCATGCAATCAATCACACCCCGTGAAATAAGTTCATCATGCAAGTGCAATAACCTGCTTTCAAGCTTCTCTTGATGATTTAATTTCAAACAAAAAAGTACCACAAGGCTGTACTCTTTGCACCTCTAACTTCCATACTTTTAACAACTTGCTGCTAGAGCCTGATAAATAATGTAACTTTGTTAATTTAAAAATTCATTTATTTTATCATTGTCTTCCAAGAAGTGGAAAAATTAATTTTAATTAAAATTTGCATTTAGGAAACAATCAACAAACCACACACGTAACCACATGCACAGCTTGATTTGCTGCTGGGGCAAACCATGGTATGCCAAGCTTCAGCCTGAAGCTAATTTTTTACAGCCAAGTTATAAAGCCCTGAAAAGGGGGTTTTATTGTGGAAATGCTGACAGAACCATAGTGGTGCTACTAGCTGCCTCTCTAATTAGTTTAAAGAATGGAAAGTTGTATTTTGCAATACATGGTAAGCCCTCTTTTCCTGATGTTGCTGGTTTATGCCAAAACTACAGGATTAATTTGACGTTATTACAAGTTTGAAAAGATGAGTTTTTTGCTGTCATGAGAGGTTAGCACTTTCAGGCAGTAAACTGGATTTGTACTTTCAATTACATAAATATTAAACGGTGCAGTTTTGATTTGGTTTTGGTGACAGTAGCAGATCCCCGCTGTGTTCGCTCTACTTTGAAGAAGATGTGGAGTCCACATGGTGTTTCTCGCATGTTTTCCAGAGACTACTTTTAAATTCCTTCAATAAAAGTTACTTTTATTCCTGCTTAAGTGTTTTGTGGTAATGTTTACAGACAAACATCCTGCCAGCAGACTAAAGTAAATAAAAGACAGGACACCAGTAACATAAAACACATCATTTTACTACTGTTCTCCCACCACCTGCACTCCCTCTTCTCCAGAGCTCCCCATTTGTAATTATGCCTACCTGCTCTGGCTTCCACTGGTTTTAACTTTTGCAGTGTACAGGGAAGATGGCAGAAGACATTTACTCTCCCACTTTCACTGTCGACTGCAGGGTTGCTTTAGTATCACTGGAGTCAAGCAACTTCTGTAATTTACAACAATAAGTAGTTATTTTTTAACTAAGACTGTGGCTGTGCATCCTAATGCAGTGCTTACCAGCTCCTGCGAACAAGCTCACATCTCGTACACCAGCTACTCATGACCAGTAACAAAAGAGCATTCCTCCCTCCAAAGGTAGGGCAAACATAAGGGAAATGAATAGCTGCAATTATAAGATTACACAGTCTCATGACATACCAAGCATGTCTTAAAAACATGCATAATTACACAAAAATGAGTCGACCCACTGATTTAAATGAGACAACTGTGTGATTAAGTGCTGTGCTATACTTTCATTTTGCTAATTTGTTTGCTTGGGGTTTTTTTCTCCTAATACAGTACCCACAGTGTCTGAAAAATGTTACTCACTTACAGTTGCTATATAATTGCTGTTTCTGCTATTGTTAGTATGCTGGGGCTGGGCACAGACCCGTGCATCGGGGGGGGCTGTAGTGAGGGTCTAAAAACTCATATATATTTGTTTAAAAAATACTGCTATTCCTTCAAGGGCCTACAAATCCTCATTAGTTATTATACTGTCAGGAAAAAGTGTTATATTTACACCTGAAAACAAGACATTGCAATCCCTCTCTCCTTTTTGGATAAAACTGTGACTTCCTAACAATGTCTCCTGTTGTAGTCAACATTATGCTATTTGGCACTACAAGGATTAATTGAGAGACAATAAGAAATTAATCTATTCTCTTTCTTGCAGTCCCTGCTTTCTACTCCCATCCATTTGCAAGGAGTGCCTATGTCTGGTACTTGACAGTATGTACAAAGGCTTTGGCACTGAATTTAGTATGTCTGCTGAGATTACACTGAAGGGAACAGTGGATTATTTTCTAAGTGCTAATCCTTAATGCAGAAATTTGTGCTTGTTCAGCAAAGCAAGGTCTCAATTTCCTTCCTTCTTTGTATTTTATTTGCTGCCACCTAGGTGGGAGGCAGCCTCTCAGGAACAACCCGATGGGCTGGTGCATCACAATTTGACTCAACCAGATCTGACCCAAGAAGCAATGCTCAGAATTAGATCACAGTCTCTGCATGCATTAAGATCTGCAATCTACAGTAGCTCTGCTAGTCTGCTGAGCAACCAGACTGGCTCTGATTGAAATTACCATTTTGATGCTCTGACCTTCAAATCTCTTAATAAAGCAGAAAACGACTTGTCCGCTTGTCCTTCTGGCTCTGGGGAGGCAGAGTGGCACCAGCTGAGTGAGCCAATACAAGATTTAACTTAATGCATGCTCCCAAATACAGCACCAAGGCAAGAAGGAAAAAAACAACTGAAGAGGCTGATCCTCATTTACAGCAGGGGCTGCTCCCACTGTCACATGCAGAAGGTCGACAGGGGTCCTGCCAGTGCTTTGCTAAATGGGCAGTAACAAACACCTCCTGCTTCAGCTCCAGCACCTGGGTACAGTTTAAAACCCACCACCAATCACACACTGCAACATTCACTCCAAATACTTTGTACTTACATAACCATGTACAGATGTCTGGCCACTCTGGAACTATGAGCTCCTCTTCACAGCTCAGATGAGCAGGTATGGAAATGGGGAGTTTCTTCAAAGGTGGTGATTGTAACAAAGGGAAATAACTTCTGTGCTAATCCAAAGATCACATATAAGGTAGATAGAATCAGTGATACCCCTCCTAGGGCAGTTGTACCCCAGGCACCCTGGAGGAAAAGACAACCTCATCTCTGAAAAACAAAGTTTTCCTTTAAGTGTTGTCACCATTTGATGTTAAGTAGTAGGTAAAAGCTAGTAGTCTGATATAAGCAAGAGAGGATCCAGTGAAATAAACTGGATTATTTTATATCTGTTTGCACTGATTGCATTTCCAGAATAAATACAGGAAAATACCAAGACAACAGCTCTCAAGCACAGTAGATTGCAACATTCTTTTTCAGCCAAGAGATATAAAATAATTATGTCATCCTCTATGCAAAAATCACTGAAACAAGTTTCACCCATTTCCCTGCCAGACTTGCTCACAAAAATAAATAACCTTTCTGCATGAAACTACTCATCCTGAAATTCAAAGCAAAAGGAGTAAAACGATTTGCCAAGGTCTATTGTAAAAAAAAAAAAAAAAAATTGGAGAAATAGTAAAAGCAAATTGAGAAGACTGGTAAAAATAAAGATGAAATGTATAGATATGTGAGAAAAGATTTTATGTTGCATTATCCATGAAGCTGATAATTGGATCTTATTTATTAAATATTGTCATTATTAAACTAAAATATATTGATGTTTTTCATGAGAATCTACTTTTATTGCTTTGCAAAATACTATTGAATTTTACTCTATAAATCTAATATGTGTACAGATTTTAAGGATGTTCACTTACATATGCTTACAAGCATGCATAATTAATTTTGAAAAGTACCTTTTTTTTTTTTCTTTTAGTAAAATCCAAATCTCAAATATTGCAGCTGACCTAATTTTTTAATATAAAAACCTTTAAATTGCAACTTAGTGTATCTAAATAACTTTGGTTTGGAAATCTTGTAGGAGTAGAACTTGATGTTATATTTCCAGTAATTCCTGACCTCAGCCTTGGGGAAATACACTATACACACCTTTCCAATGCTATTTACTCTTTCAGATGAAAATAGTAAGAATAATAATTAGTGTTTTTACTATAGTACATCGACAAAGTGGATGACAAGGATGATTAAGTAAGCACTGAAGAGCTGTCTGAAACCTGTATCAATGTTCCAAAGAGTCCGATTAGCTGCTAAGAGAGGACCTGGTTTGGTTTGATTAATTTTGAAGAAAGGTTTGTGTTGTTGTAACTGACCACAGATAAGCCCGTGCTGAAGACCTGGTAGGTGCACATTCAGGCTTTTGATGTTTGAGGAAAATGTTACACACTGTCATTTCTGTGGGAAAGCAGGAACTTCCATATGGAAGAAAAATGACCAGAGAACACAAAGTGCCTCTAAGGGGTGGAGCATTTCGTTTGTCCCAGATGCAAAGAGCATTCCAGGTACAAATCCTGAAGGTGACATCCAGCTGGAATTTGCAATAGTTTCAGTCACACTACATTGACAACAGCCTCAGGGAAAGAGCTTTGTGTCAACAGAGGCACTGTACCAGAAGGGACAACAGAAAGGAAACATCCGATTCCTGCACATCTTATATCCATCACTCCTCCTGCTGCCTACAAGTACATGAGCAGGAAAGCCAGTGATGCTGTAAGGGCAGCCTGAGCATCTCCCTCAGCCCTTTGCAGGGTCCCAGCCAAGGGGCTCTCCATTCCCTGGTGCTCCTGCAGTGGAGCAGTGCAGCATTTCTGTGCCTCCTGCTGCTGGGGCCAAAACTGCATCACAGCTGGGCTGTGAGGACCTCACCTTCCCCTCTTGGGTGGGAAACTGAAACAGAGGGAGAAATGATGTGTGGAGAGAGCACTAAACTCACCTGAGATAAGACAGCAGTTTTCCTCTAGAAATGTACCTGGGTGACACTGTGGGGAAGTGGCCAGCATGGCTCCAGCTCAGCCATCAGCAGCTTGTGGCTCCCAGGCACCGAACCAGCAGTGGGCTGAGGCCAGCACAGAAATAAGCTGGTTTTGAAAATGCTCTGATGCTTTGTTCTTGGAGCCACGGAAGTTTATTTTGTTTCCACTGATACCAATCATGCATAGCAAGAAACTTTTGTGGACCCAAAATTAGCAAAGAAGGGCTGTTACATGCTTTTTTTTTTCCCTCCAGAAAAGTTGTTATATACCTGAGACTTCTCTCAGGAAGGGAGTGCACCATAAAAATTTTATGTGTGTATTAGAACTCTAAAAGCACTGTGATAACAAGCCCTGTGTTTTAAGCAAAATATAAATACCAAATCCCATATGGGATGGAGTGGTGTAGTGGAGGCTCAAAAGTTCAGTCTAAAAATTAAGGAGCACTAACTGTAAACCCAAATGAAATCCAGGGAGCTGGGAATACCAGACTGATTATTAGCAAAGGTGTGTCATCAACAATGAGTTTGGGTGAACAAAGATGAAAAAGATTCATCCAAACACAAATGGGATTTAGGAGCTGCATGTGGGGGCCAGCAGAGCAAGGGATAGGGCTGGACTCAATGGTGTTCTCATCTCTGATCGAAGCAGACGAGATGCAGACTTCCCATCCCTCTGCCAGCTTCCTGCTATCCTTATGTGGCCCTGCTTGTCCCTGTGCCACCACCCACCCGTGATCCTGTGTCCAACCTCAAAAGATTCTCCTTACTCACACTGGGGCCCCATGCAGACAGAAGGGACCATGGCAGCCTGTAGCCTCTTCTCCAGGTCTCTGTTATTCCATCACCTTCAGAGAACTCTGTGTCAGATCCCTTCAGGATGGTGCAGCCAGCTCCCTGCAGGGGAAGAGGCAAGAATTGGTGCTGGCTGCCACACACACTTCTCAGTATGAGGTCAAAATTTGACACAAGTGAGCCTCCAAATGCGCTATGCATAGAAATATTTAGAATTGCTTTCTAGGCAGGTCTCACCAGTGATGTGTATTTAACCTCAGCTGCATAGTAGCTCAGAACTTAGCTCATTTTTTGTAACTGGACTGCATATTGTCTAGTGTACTGTTAGCTATAGCCTGAACCTCCCAGTTTACCCTTCCCCTATCATTCATCCCTCTGCAAAAGAATTGCTAAGTGATCTAGAAGATGCCATTCTAACCCAACAGGCTTTTATCTCCATTTTATATTCTTGCTCCACAAGCACAAGCCACAATTTTAGGGAGGCAGGTTTATATGGAATACACATTGAGTGCTACTCAATGCTGCTTCTACTGAGCAATATGATAACTGTTCTGGTTCTTTGTTAATCAACAGGCAAAGAACAACAGGCAAAATATGCTTCAATAAGCAGAAAATTCAGTAACCCAAAAATTAGTAGGAAGAAGAAAATACTTAGTTTTTTTTTACTATGCTTTCCTTCTGTTCCTTTTGAAAAATTTTAATGACATGTTCCAACTGTCTAAAACATTTATGAAAAACATATGAAGCTATAATCTGTATACTTTTCTTCTAGGGCTCTTTAACAGACCTTCTGAGAAGTCCCAGAGATGTTAGCCAACCCATTAAGGGTAATGAATCTTGGCATGAAAGAACAGCACAGCAGCAGCTACACATGAAGCAGCCTATACCATAAATTATCTCAAATACAAACCAAATTCCCCTTGTTTATCATGTATATAAAGCACCAGCATTCAAGATTCCCTCCAGAAGTGCTGGACTATGTGTAATATTACTCATAGCATAACAAGGTCTAGTTCTGTCATTGCAATTGCTTCTTTCCTCAGATGATAAACTACAGACATGCAGCAATAGGAAGGCTATCCAGAGAAATAAAAATATCAACAGGTTTAACAGAAAGTCTGGGGCAACTGCATGAAGAGGTGAATAAATGTCACTGCAGATGTCTTTGAAGTATTTAATTAAGTCACCTTTGCTGACAGAAGTTCTTTGCTGGCGCAGCACAGTGCAGCCCTGTGGACCTCAATACTGAGAATGGGTTGATTAAGAGTGGCTCAAGATCATAATATAGCAGAGAACATGAAAAGCCCACCATTCTGCATGGAAGTACATTTATATCACAGGCAAAGCCCCTTAGTGCCAATACTTACCTGCTTGTACTACCTCAGAGAAGGAATCCCTACTTGTGTGTCTGTGACATTGCTAAATCTATGAAAATAGCCCATTGTAGCACAGCCCTACCTGCTTCAGGAAATCATCCCTCCAAAGGTCTAAGGGATGATCAAAATCTCCAGAAACCAGAATACAAGCCTGGAAGTCATAATTAGAAGCAGAGAGGTTGCTGAACAAGGAGCTCTTGCCTTGGGTCCCACAGGCATGTATTTTTAAGCAGGCAGGCAATGCTGACATGATGCTCTGCCAGAAGTTTAGCTGTGGTTTGTAAATGTATTTATTTAGAAATACAATGGAAACCTCATCCTGTATGTTTTGCATTTGCTCATCAAATATTGTTGGTTTGGTGGGTGTTTCTGATTGTATTTCAGCAGTCCAGGTTTCCCTGCCTTTTTTAAACATCACAACTGGGAAAGTGTAGGTGAGGGGATTTCCCCTAAACACCTGAGGTACAAGGTTATGCAGGTACAATCAAAATTGGATGCTCTTCCCAAGGAGTGAAGTGAAACCAATGTTATTTGAGAAATGTATGACCCTGTAATGATAACATTTCCTGTGCTGGGGTGATCAGAGTTTTACACTCAGGATGCACATTACAGTTTTACTGACTGAAAAGTCAGTCATAGACTGGATGTGAAACTGGATACCAAGGTAGGTGGCTCTTCTGGAATTCAGTTCTACCGTGCAAGGAAAATGGAAGCATTTATCTATCAGTTTGCTTGAGAGAGAAGATTGTAATTAATTGAAAGCCCTTGGAGGTTTGCAATGTTGGAAACAATTCCCAAAGGGGAAGGTATCAGTACATAGTCACAAAAAAGCTGCTGGTAGGTATGGGCTGTATATCAAAGATTTCTGCAACATTTATCTGCCATTAGTATCATATAGAGTGTGAATTTGTGTTTTTCCTACAAGCAAATACAGTATACACTTACTGTGTATATTTCTATGTACAGAATATCCATCTCCTAGTATCTATTACCTGTTTACACACACACATAAATGACATCCTATTATAACTTAATTACAGTCAAATTTGAGCGTCTGCAGCATCTTTTTTGCTGTCACATATTTCTTGAAAAGAGTTCTTTTGTATGATTATTGCCAACCCTTTAAAATTATCCCATGGAACAACAATGTATGAAGCAGATGCAGCCAGTAAGAACATAAAAAAAAATTAAGTATTTCCACAAGACTTACGCTACTTGGGAATTTGTTATCTCTTGTAGCTGGAAGATTCTGTTGGAATTTGTGTATAAGACATGTTAGTTTTCTGTGGCAGGTTTTGTACATAACAGCAAGTTTCTTGTTAGTTCAGGGCAAAAAGTCATCTTTGGAGCAGTTGCCCCAGCAGGAGGATAAAAGATGATGGTTGGTAATTACATCAGGTTTGCACTGTTGAGCAGATGTTCTTGCAGATAGATTTTGGCTGGCATTTAAAGAACATCACTAGTGAATCTCATGACAACATTGGAGGAATGCTGCCACAAGTAGATGGAGCTGCCTGCTTCTAATAAAAAGATCTTGAACAGAAGAAATAAATTAAAATAAGAAAGAAATATATGAGATACACTACCTCACAAACTGGTTTTGAGGGGTTTTTTTAAGAGTTAGACTTAACCCTGAGTAACCTGAATGTGGCCCGGCCAGTTAGACCTTGTCTTAATAAGCTCTACATGGTACCAGTTCTCAAGGGTCATGATGCTCTGCACAAGGCCAACATTAGAGAAATGGAGGCAGATTCAGGGCTGGGGGGCATGGGAGCAGCAAAGAAACAGAAAACTAAGAATACCCCTTACCTGCCTAAGGCTGACAGCAGTTTGAAGAAAACTGGACAGCAACCAAAAATTCAACATAAAAGTTGTTAGAAAGAGAACTCAGCTCAACTTCCATGTCTGACTTCATAGGGATAGAAGCAATGTAGTGGGAAAAAGGATTCTACTTACATCTTTGAAGGCAAATTCAAATGTTTAAAAATATTAACTAGTTACGAACCAACATTATTTACTGCTGGGATGGTGAGGCATTATTTCCTTCACTGTAGTTTAGAAAATGAGCTGCTTAAGCCCACACAGCAACTAGGCTTCAAAAATGTAATTGTAGCTCAAAATCTCCCACTCTCAACCCTCTGCTCAGTCTCTAGATACATTTCTGAACAGGTCCTTTCTTTACGTATTAAGCTCAATGTAAAAGGCAGAATGGTGAAAATATGCCACATTCCAGGAAATTCTTAGTGTTTCTACCAAAACAAGCTTCTGAAGACTGAATGCATTTTAAAATCAGCAAATTCAGTAACTTTCTACAAATTTTTTGTGCATTGAATAATGGAAATATAATACCATAATTGGAGCTGGACTCCTGATTTGACTGTGCTGCAGGCTGCCAGAATGTCTGTTAATGGAAAGATTTTTTGACAAGAAACGTTTTAAAAGCAGGGCATTTACAATTAGATTAGAACCACTCCCCTTCATTCTACCTATCCTCAGGAATGCTGACTTTCAAAATCCCCTCTTTATTGTGTTGGGTGAACACTGCTAAAAAAAGCTGCAAACCTGTCCTTCTGGCAGGTGCCAGCTTGCAGAATCAGATCTGTGAGCTCCACTCGCTCTATCCTGAACAGGGCATCAGACACTCCAAGGAGTGTCAGGTGGAGTTTCCTGCACAACGCCAAGGGTGCTGGGAGTAATAAAAGAGACTGCGTGGTTACCGTATGTTTTGCTTTTAGCTCTAAGTTCCAAGAGGGAAAATTTCATCCAACAGTCAAATTACAATAAACTCAGAAGATTTCTTAAGGTATTCAGGGCTAAAACATGCTTCAACTGCAGCTAAAGGTGTTGATTATTGTACTCACTCCAGGACTAAATTTTACTGCAGTTCTTCAAGAGGAAGAACCATCTTACTGTCATGAGAAAGACATGAATAAGAAGATGGCTTAGAGCGAGGTTGCTAGAAGAGAAAGTATCCAGAATGGGGAGGGACAAACCAGCAAGTGCTTGCATGTTAAAAACTTGAATTTTAAAGATAAATTTAAAATAGCCTCAAAATATCTCTCAAATTATATTCCTTTCTCCCAGTTTTGAATTAAACTAGACAACATAATTGCAGTGAGGAGGGTATTGCCTCAGGGTCCACAATGGGACAATGCTGATGCAGGGGGCTCTGGTCAGTACAGATTTCTAGGAGAAAGCCAGCAGCTCATCTGAGTCCCAGACCTGTAGTGTCACTGCTCACAATGCATACTTGCCCAAACTGCCAGAAGAGAGAGAAAGCTTTTCCTCTCAAGTTTACATTTAGGTAATAAGCATATCTTTTTTCAAATGTGTTTGACTCTTCTACCTAAGGAATAGTTTGATTATTCTCAACAGTATGGTTTGCCTTTGCAGATGTGAAACACAAAAAGGAATGCAGCAACTCACATGGATAAAATTCCTGATTCCGCTGTGGTTTTCTCATGGTCTCTCCTGTTCACTGGCAAGGTGAGGACATTCTGCCTTGCTTCCTTTCAACCCTCTTCAAGTGCACTGAAGTACAACTGGTTCAGTTTTCCTGGGAATCCACAGTCTGAAAAAGAGGAAGCGCAATTCATGGGTACACTTCAGGTGTCATATGGAAAGGCATCCCAAAGAAAGCAAGAGGATAAAGAACAGAAAAGTGGAGAATAAAGGAAAGGTTGAAAATGCCTTGCTTCTAAAACAGATGATGAGATCACCTTGGTTACTAAGTGATCCACATGGTGTGTTGACCTTTTTTGAAGAAATGGTACTCAATTCACCATACCATCACCTATATTTGTAATAAATCAAATGACAAATGTCATTTATTAGAACATTTAGGTTTACTGTTCAAGTCATTACCTGAGAATTATTTGTATGATTAAATGCTGGAAAATAATTTGATTTCACCATGAACCTATAGCATAGTTCTCATTACACAGAAGTGCTGCATATTAGTTGAAGCAAATTAACATTCAAAGAGTTTCTGGAGTGGCTGCTAATCACAGGCTGTTAATTACTGTCATTACATTTGACTGCTGAAGAGACTAATGGAGGAATCAGTCTCATGATCTTGGTATTTGAAAGTGATCTTCACCAATAAAAACACGTCAGACATACAGAAATTGCAAATTGCTGAATTTGCTGACGCTGTGGAAAATTCCGCTGACTATAAGTACCCATCTGGTGATAGATGCATTCTTGACACAGTTTCAGTGTTTGGACTTAGGAAATAATGAGTATCAATGTCCTAGCTAGGGAATATGCAAAGATGAAGGAGCCCTTTGTATCGTTAATTAAGGAAAGTAGTAGCAGAGCTCGTTCACAGATAAGTGACTGTACATAATAATCATGTATTTATGTGAGGAACTGTTATGCTATATTACTATAGTAGCAATTAGGTTTTCACAAAGTAGTTTTAATAAAAGGCATACTTACGTAATAAATAAACAATTAATTTCCACGGCAGATTAATTACACATGGCTTAAAATGGTCACCATGCTAAGTGAAACCTATAGAGGCGAATTCTTACAAATGCAAATGTACAACTACATGCTTACAAGTGAACATATTTTTCACTTGTAAATCAAAAACTTACATTCATGAATTTCAGGATAGATGCCTCTGTAAAAAGCAGACTCATACATGATTTTTGCATGAAAGAAAGACCCAAGCTTTCTGTACTCAAGAGACATGGAAGGCCCATAAACAGTCCCAAGTAAAGAGAGGAATCTCTTGAAAATGTCAGATGCCCCACTTTGAACCTGTAACCTGATGATGTGAGAGATCTTTGCTGTGGGGTCTTCTAACATCCTTTCTTAGCTTGGTCTTTAACTTATAATAAAAAGAACAGGGAGGGGATATCTGTTTTCATCCATATGGCAGGGAGCCATTAACATGCTTTCTCTGATACAGAATAGGCCTATAGAATTTGGAGTATATTGTTTATCTTAAACAGATGATAACTCTAAATTATATTCAAAACACTGCAATGACATGAGAAAGCCAGATGCTGTAGTATAATATTTCATAAAAATATGGTTTAACACTTTTTCAGCTCACGAATGATCTGCAAACAGACAACCACCTTCTTGAATACATTCATTATTGGAAGTTATTGTACTATAGCGCAAGGAAATAATTCCTGATTAGTTGCTTGTTTACAATATAATTTGTTTCAGATACTCTATATTCCTGTTGATGGCATGCTGCAAAGGCCAACAGGCTTTTCTGGACAGAAAAAGGGTGTCTTGAGGAGACTTTATGATGTGTATCCCCTATCATTGCTCTATGCCCAGACATCATTCCTGTGCCTTTCTGTGCCTTTAAACTGAGCCCGAGAGAGGGGAGAGAAGGAAAAAAAAGGTCAGACGAACTTTTCAAAGCAGTCGGTGCTCCAAGGTCACTACTCCTCTGCGTTCCTCTGCTGTGGGGAGAAGAGCGGAGGAAGCACCCTTCCTGCTTTTCAGCCAGCTTTTTCGGCTCTGTTTTCTTTGGAGAAAAACAGAGTTAAACTTTGTTTCCCTGGGACCTTGGTTTCCTTTTTCTTCTCTTCTAGACTTGCTCAGAACACCAGAATCGCACCGGAGGACCTTCCCCCAGCCTGGAGGGGGCCCCCACACCAACTCAGCTCCGGGGATGAGAGAGACCACACCCACAGAAGGACTCTAAAATCTTTCAGGATTTCTCTCCACAGCGAGAGATTTCATTATTTAACATTATTATTCTTTTCCTGTGAGTTTGTTAAATAAATGGTTTTTATTTTCTCTTTCACATTCCTCCGAGGGATATTTCTTTCCCGAACCGGGTGGGGGAGGGGCGGCCATAATCTGCCTTCCTTTGAGGAGACGTTCCTTTTGGACGTCTCCGTGACTTTGGCCCAAATTGGAACAAAGAGTTACTGCACTTCTGAGATGATGGTCACCTACAGACAACATATTGAGAGTTCTGCATGCTATAAATGTTTAGGAACTAAAAAAACTCAATTACATTTCAAAGAAAGGCAAACTCTTTTTGGGTGTTATCAGTAACCTTCGTGGGAGGGGGTACACTGGGTATAACAGCTCAGAAAACTGCGTGCCAAAGTAGCATATAAATTTAGTGTGTTCTCCTTCAAAGTAAATTAATGCTCTGTACTGTCCATGCCATACTGATGGACAAATACAGATTAGGATACAAATCCTGCCCTTGAACATACACATGAAGCTCCTGTTGTGTTCCAGTTTAATAAACACCATTTGTTTTTTGTAATTGACTTGAAATTTCTTCGAAGAGATTCTTTTAAATTATCCTTACTTTCCTGGCTACAAGGGAAACCCTCTTCTTCATCCACAAATAGTGCTGCAGGACTTAAGGGCAGCTAAGTTTAGAAGCTGAGATACCTAGATATTTTGAGGTGGTGGTGGTGTCTTGGGTTTTGCTTTTGCTTGGGTCCCCTGGAGTTCTGGAGCAATACAGAAACAGTACTTTCAAATTATCTAAGCAGAGATGAATCAAGTGATATTGGCATGACTTGACACTGCACCTGAAGAGCTTTAGTATCTAGAGATTTAAGGATTTTTGGGCACCTACATCTTTTTTCATAGTTCTAACTTCCTCCGGAACACAGAGAACTAGAACTCATCTTAGCCTGGTACAAGCAAGTACAACCTAGGTAAAGCCCAGGTAACTGAGTCATGTCTCTAGTTTGGCTTGTAGAAATGGCTCTGTATCCCCAAAAGAAATTTACTAAAGTTAGAAAAAAAAGTGTACAGAACGAAATATAGATATAGACACTTTAAAAAATGTTTTATACCCTGAGGATTATCTGTGACTACTTAATTCCTCCTAAGGAAGTCTGAATTACTGTCCTTGGTAGGCTACCCAAGGATGACAATGTCAGTAGATCTGAACAAAAGTTCTGAATTTTCAAATTCTTTGTGCTTACACCACAGCCACAGCAGTACCTTGAATAAATAATCAGAGAAAATGCTCTGAAAAGTAATGTTCTTTTCCCCTTAGGTTCATTGGAGTAGTGCTTTTGAGGTCTACTAAGTCACTATTAGAGATGTTAAAAAAATACTGATTGCATCACTGGACAAAAAAGGGATTTTTTAAGTGACATTTTTCCAGTTGTCGGGCAGCTCTATCTGCCAAGTTTACGGATTTGCCTTTGCACATCACCATTGTGTTTCAAAGTGGAATGCAAAGGTGTAGGCAAGTGTCTGAGGCATGAAGTCATTACACAACAAACCCTGTGCCTTTAGAATTTCACGGGAAAATAAAAGCAGATTAAGCAGCCTCTGTCATCTTTCTCCATATTGGAGACTTCCCACAAGTCTCATCCTGAAAGGTATTGGAAAGAGAGTTTTCCGTCTGCTGAGTCTCCTCCCAGTTTACAACACGAGGGGCTGTGAGAAGTCTCCAAATGAAGTAAAGGTGAAGTTTTCCTCTCTTTACCCTTTCCTGCAGGATTTTCTGTAGCAACAAGGATTTGAACCATGTAAATTTGGTAGGATTTTGTTACTGCTGCTGCCACCAATATTTTGTGCTACTAAGAAGATACAACAAAGTTCAGTTATAAAATCACATACATGGGAGACACTTAAAGCATTCCAGGAATCCTGCTCCCCTGCACTGAGGCCGTACTACATCTAGCTACAATGATGGCTAAACAGCTTCTGGTAACCACTGAGAATCCGGGGACTACGTAAAGACCTGCAAGAGGCAGCAAAGACAAGCAAGCTGTTTTATCAGCAAGCTATATTCCCATCATGAGGGGCCACAGTTCTATCAGGTGATAAAGGCTTTTTAAAATGCAAGATATTGGAAGTTACTGCTCTTGATCATTCCCGAGTGATGATCCTCTCTATTTTTAAGAAATATTCTCCTGAGAAAAACTTCTACACAGACAATTCTACTGTTTTTCTCTGCCTGGTCCTGTATACACTTCTCCCCCCAGTATTTAAATTTTGTCTGTACAAGTGACATACAAGATATTTTTCTGCTAATCTAATCAGACATTGTATATCCTGTATTTTTTATTTCTTCATCATTGAGAGTAACTATAATTGTTTTAAGAGATAGGTACTCAAAAAATCAAATTAATTTTTCCCTTTTCTTAGTGTTTCCTTTATTTTTTGTTATGTTGCCGTTACTGGCTGAAATAAGATCAAGCTGCATTATTTAATATTTGCTGTGGACTTTGGGTAAGTAATCTGAAATATTTACTAAGATTTTCTGCTGCCACAGAAGATGATGTTCCAGATCCCAAAGCTGTCCCAGCTCTATTTGTCAGAAGGAGGTGCCTGTGGCAGTCAGTGTGCCTCCTGAGATGCGGGTTACCTTTGGTCCCACTTACTGATGCAATGGCTCCTCCTCTTGAACCTCTGCCTCGTGTTTGAAGCCAGGCTCTCCACATGGAGACACAAACCAGGCGATCCCTTCACAGCTGCCCCAAGCAGAGAATTGTCTGTCTGTCACCACAGGGGTGGCATTGTAGGTGATCAAAACGAGATGGTCTCATAAAAATTCCCGCTAGTGCCTCAGCTTACTCAAACTGAATCCTAATCATTTCACACAACTAAATTACCCATCTTCTTGTCTGGTTTGGATCTTTGCTGCAGGCTGCCTGTGTTGTGCAAGGCTTTGTCCTTCCTAAAGGTCTAGCAGGGACAATGACACTTCTTTCTGGGTGGTAGAAGTATGATCAATGAGCCCAATATGAGCCTGGTCACCATGACACGTGACATTTAGAAGAAACCACTCTTTCTGTCCTTTTGACCCATCCTTTATTTGCATGGAAATTTTGTCCAGTTAACTTACCTCATTTATTAAATCAGCGAAGTACTGAATAATGTTTGAAACACAGCAACTTTATTACTAAAAATCAGACTGTGTATTATTCAAATGCCCAGAAGATTAACTGCAAATTAAAATGGTAAATTTCAAAATGAAGGACACCTGCATGTGTTAAATGTTTTCTTGATTGCATTAGAGTCTCCACTGGAGTAGTCACCTCACAGAGTTCAAGTAATTAAACACTATTTCTTTCATTGCAACCGTAAGCTATACGTCCTTTTGTTAAATGTGATTTTTGTGGGTTGTGGTTATTCCAACTGTTCTCAGAGATAAATTTTTCCTGCATAATTGATTAAATATCTGTTTGCCAGTTTATCTTGTTAAAAGATGTTTGTTCATTGTTTTAAGTGTGGATGACTGCAAAGAATGGAAGCCGGGAAGAGAGTAACAATCTGACAGTCAAACACGTGTGCAGAAGGGACCTGCCTCAGGTAATCCTTGCATTGCAAGAACCCACCTGGAAAACACAGAGGTGTTGCCCAGAAAAAGGTTTCATCAGGGACCCCTGATGAAAAGGAGAGCAGTTTGAGGACTGCAACACAGGAGGTCAGCCACAAACACAGACAAAATGTTTTGGTTAGCGGAGGGCACATTCTGAACATACAAATCAATGACAATTAGAGCAGATTATGAAAAAGCAATAGTAGATAGTTGGGTCTTTGTGTGATTAAAGTGAGCTGAAGGTGCGGGGCCAGATTCTTCCCATATGCTGACGGGTTAGAGATTACTGTAACTCTGAGGAGACAAAGTCTCATTTCCTGGGGACCTTTGAACCCGTTCCTGATGGAAGATCACGTAATGACTGGGGGGCCACTCCTATTATTGAGACTCTGCTGCTGCTGCAGGCGCTGTAACTCAACTGCCCATGCTCAGACAAGATATATTGCTGCAGCAACTCTTGTAATTTTTTTAGGATACTTTGGGTCAGTTTTAATGTAGCTTTGATTAGCCTGTTTCTAAAATGATCTTAACAAGAATCCAAAGGCCACAAACATTGTCTGAAAGTATAAACTGGGTTAGGACAGATACCCTCCGACAGCTCTTGTTCTTTAGGAGGAGAGTAAAAAATCTAAGATGTGTGCAGAGTAATTTCTCCTCAGCTATATTAACCTAATTTCCAGTAACCAGCTGTTTATGGACTGGCTGTATTGAAAATTTTCTTAGCGTCACTTCATTTAATTATTACCAAATAGCTCAAATATCTATGAATTTATCTAATCACTTTAAAAACTTATTAATAATTTTGGTCTTTGGGATATCCTGTGGCAAGGAGTTCCTCAGGACCATTGCTATTTGCACTTGACTGGGCTGTGCCAATCCAAAGAGTCTGACCCATTGACTTGAAGCAATTTTTCTCGAAAGCCAACCACAAGTATAAAGAGCAGTAACAGCCCTAGAGAATCTACTGTGAGAGCAGTGTGTTTAAGAGAGGTAGTTTCCATAAAGAGGTAAAAATAACCAGACGGTTTGCACAGTTTCCAGTGGAAGAATTATATGTACACTTTAGGAAGTAAGAGAAGTGAGTTTCCACATTTATGAATGAACACAACTGTGCAAAGCCTGGTATAAGAGCAAATAAACTTAAAGATTCCCTGCTGCAACACAGCAAAATTAGTGAAGTGCTTTCGGCACAGAAATAATGAACATGCTCAACGCTTTTGGCTGCAGGGAGAAGTCTGGTTCTGGAGATCTGCATAAACTGCAAAAGCTCAAAAAATATTACAGGGACAAATGAATTGCAATTAACAAGAGATTATTTTAAAGCAAAAGAAGGTCTGAATAGTTCCATAAAGATATTGAAAGAATGCCTGAGGATGACTGGGTAGGTGACCTGAAGAGATTGCTACTATGAGATGCTAAAAATGATTTTGCAATAAATCAAATCTTCAGCTGGATATATGAACTCAACAGTGTCTTTCCACACATAAACTTGGCAAACTGAAATAGCAGAAATAACCTACAAATTAAATAGATATAGTGAGGGTGGTGTTATTGCTGTCTATTCCAATCAATAAATACTCTCTCTTTACCAATGATCAAATTATTTAGCAATGCAAATGGGGACCTTAAGGAGCCAACACAACTGAAGGGATGTTTCGATCCCTAACAACTACATCATTTTCCACTGGCACACAGACTTGCAAACCTGAGAACGAGCCATGCCACAAAGGAAATTGGATCTGGTGTGTGTGTGTGTGTTTGAATAACCACTGAGGCACAAACTTAGGTATAGCCAACATCATCTCAGAACAGCATGGGCAATGCAGTACGGATTAGGAACCAGAGTTGCCTGGACTGTAGGTCAGTACAGAACCACCAGCAGTTGGTGTCAGAACTCAGAAATCAAGTGGGACTACCTGAGCTCAAGTATACTGTTTTATTAAAGTGTACCTGATTGCCCTGAGCCAGTGTCCTCTACCAGCATGGACTGCTAGAAACTGGCAATCTATCACAGTTCTATCACAACAGAAAAATATACCTTTGTATGGAAATGAGAGGAAGAGCTTTGTTGCTAAGAATGGAACCCATGTTCCTAAATTACCCAAACTTCAGAGCTAAGTGACAATGACACTGAACTGCAGTGGTAGCTGGGAATGGTGATAGAGGAAAAGGCCAAAGCATGGAACAAAGACAAATATAAGTTTAGAGGGTGCAGCAACAGTTTGTCAACACCTCTGTCAATTCTTCAAGATGCAATTCTACATCTTCATAATCAGAAGCAATACGAATGCATTGCATTTTCTCTGTGGTGGGCTCACTCTTTCTCCCCAAATACCTCAGTGCCCCTCATTCTGTCACTGGAAAGCTACCAATCTGTCAGTCACAGCCCTTGATGTCTCACCAGTAATTCTTCCTCTTGCTTTCCAAAAGCAATTGCTGCACTCACAGCAAATCAATCTCTGCATCCTGCCAGATCACCAACTGCTTCCAGCACCTCCCAGCCCAGCTCCTTCCATGCTGCCCTTCCACTTAGTGGCAACAGCTTTCAGGAGCTTTCTCTGCCAGTGCTGCTTTGCTCTTAGACACACGCTCTTGAACAGAGTTGAACAAAGCTCTTCAGTGCTACCCTGAAATATTAATAACACTCTTTCCCATCAGTGCCATATAAAGATAATGAAGGAAAAACACAACCAATTTCAACTCCAGTATGAAGTGTGACATTTCAAAGAAGTCTGTGGCAGATATTTGTATGACAGGTACCTCACAGTTGTTCAGAAACCTCCTTTACTCTCTGGTGTAATTATAGCATTTTTATAGAATTATTAGGAGCAATTCCATATAGTTTTTCTGCCTGCAGAGTGCAGCAAAAACCACACTGTCTGAATCAGCCCAGCCGAGTTGGGCTGCTCCTTGCTCACCTCCATAGTCTGTGGTCACCTCAAACGGGAAAGGGAAACTGGCTCGCCTCATCCTGCCAGTTGTTTTCCCTTCATCTTAACTCATCCTTGAGAGCCAGTGTGCCAGGACAGAGCAACCATCCCCATCCACCTGCAAAGCAGTGAGAATGACTTAATCCAACGGAGGGGTGTCAGTGGGCTTTGCAAAGAAGAGCTTGGTAATTAGAGGGAGAATCCAAATCATAGAGACTGGAGAATACTTACCCACAGCCACACAGGTGACTGTGGCACAGCAAAGCCCAAACCCCACAACTTCAGACTTTGCCCCACATCTTACCCAGGATATCAAAGCACAGCACTGCCTTTGTTTTCTTTCAGCTCTCCCACACAAGTACATGACTAAGGTGACAGCAACAGGAACTGCAAGAGTTTTCCAGTTCCTTGTTAATCCTGATGCACATTTAGAGTAACAGTTCCAGCACAGGTATGCAAAATCTAGAAAATGTACAACTAGCAGTTTCAGGGCAATAGAAATAGTACAAATACCCTTATTTGCAAAAGGGCATGTTGTGCTTATCAAGATTACTTCAGCCTTTGAGGTTTTTTTATGACTTTTCCCCTTGGTCTCTTTTTGCCTCAGTTAATTCTAATGAATATGTGTGTGCATGTGTAGGGGATGCTATTTCAGTTGTACTACAGCAGGTAATGTTACAAATGTGTGCCCTTTCAAAATCCTAAAGATGTGTGTGGTACCTCTTCTTTGAGAGACAGGCCTGCAGCACTGAGCAGCTAAATGCTTTCTTGTGGCAGCAGTATTTTTCCGTGGCTGCTTGCTGCTGAAGTGTTTATCTTTGCTCGAGTTGCCTGGATATTGCAAAGCTACTTGAAATGATTCATGGGTCTGACAGATGTCTGGTACAGCTGGATGTGTCCTTGATTATCCCAAAAGTCTGGACAATGCTGTCATTCACCATTGCCCAAATTATCTCTGTATTGACTGCAGAAGCCTCTGTGACAGTACTGTAATGGCTAATTACCCAGGATACCTTTGATACTTACTTTATAGTGCTTTAGAAGAGTTTAAAAAAAAAAGTAGCGAGAGGAAGAGAAAAGGAAAGAATTGGAGCAAAAACATACCAGTGAAATTATATTCTTATATGTTCTAAAATAGTATATGCTTTAGTCTATACTAAACTATACTGCATGGGCTGTTTATTATTCAGCCTGTCCTCTGAAAATGGTCAGATTTCCAGCAAAATAGATCAGGAGGAAATGCAAAGAATCCTGACAATGATAAGTCATGGACAATAGAAGGAGCTATTAGCCAGCAGAGAATTGTATGTACAACATTCTTGAAAAGAAGATGATGAGCAGCCATTTGTCTGCTTTATATATTGCTGGAAAAGTAACGTTCTGCTTAGTAGATAACAAAGACTGTCATAGGTAGCAATGCTAAACATGTATATTGCTATCTTGTAAAGCTGCCGCTAAGGAGGTACAAAAGTGAAGCTCTCCTTTTCCCATGCTGTCATTAGTGTGCTTTGAAAAAAGCAGTTTCTGCAAAGTACAAATATATTAAGAAAAAGGATGAAAGAAGATAGAGTACAAAAATCTCATTTTAGTGAAGATGAGGTCTTAATGACAACTCATGTAAAAAATTATAGCAGATCTCTGCTTTTTAGGGCTGTCTTTCCTCGTGGTTCAGCACAGGTCCGGACTGGAAAAGCATGTGTAACCCTTTTCCCCACGAGTTCCAAACAAATCAGAAATTGCCCAAGATTCACCATGGTGAGGTTGTTCCCACAAAGTCAGTGATGACATTCCCATTGGCTTTGGTGGAGAAAGAATTGACTTATCAGAACCAAACCTTCCAGGTCAGACTTATGTGCCATCTATCCTGAACTGGAAGATGCCACCCCAGTGGCTTCTGTGGTGATGAACAGATGATTCTGTCCAGAAACCAAATTAGAATTAGGTAACCCAAATGCATCTGCCTAATACTGCCTTAGTGACATCAATATAGAGAAAATAAAAAGAAAGATCACACCTCTGATCATGTGTTTGTTCATCTTGCTTACTATTTATCTAATGTAAATAATGTATTTGTTAGAAGGTGATGAATTATTGACCAAAACATTTGGATATCCCTTCAGATAAAAATAATAACTTTCTTAATAACTCAGAAATTAACAGTCAAACTCCAGTTAAATACTTAAGAGAAAGGTGCCTTCTCCTTGTTTTTCAGGCCCTCCAAAGTGTTTATGTTTTTTGCAGGTATATGTGTCATACAAAGTCATTCGCTAAAATATAACTGTTAAATAAAAAAACAAATAGAATGTTTGTTGTTTAAAACGCAAGGGTTATCTAGTCATTTTATTTGGGTAGAAGATGACATGCTATTATTTACATTTCCTGCTATGATGGCATTATTTTTACAATTAGGGTTCTGCTACTGTTATTTAAATTTCAAAAATTTTTCTTTTTATGGCTGAAAATTTCCTTACCTTTCATTAACAGCAGAAGTGTCTATTTGTCGATCTGCTACAATATCTGCAAAAATTAAGAAATAAGATTTCAACATTTGTAGTGAAGGAACTAACCACAGACAAACACAGGAAAATACTGTCTACCTCTTTGCATGTTTATGGCACTGCAAATGGAAAGGCTACGTATTAAATATTGAGCAGGACCGAAACATTTCCTGTAGTCCCGTTGCTCAAGCTTCTGGAGGCTCAGACTCAAGTACATGCAGACAAATTAAATTTCTACTTCTTGCAGTGTGAGCTAAATCCTGACTGCTGCAAAATCTTGAAAAAATTTGTTACAGGGCAGGACAAATATTTGGTAGCACAGGCCCTCTGAGAACATGCACCAAGGTGTCAGCTAAGGATCTGCCCTGACAACATATATTTGAAACTTGTAATAAGTATTAGAAAAGCTTAGCTAGAATAAAACTAACGACTCTAAATAATCACTTGTTCTGATTTCAGTTTTAATTTTGCAGCATCTCAATACCTTGAAAACATACATGGGGCCTGCATGTATAAATGAAAACTGTCAGGGAAATGACAAAAGAATTCAAGTACTTTTGTCTGCTAGAAATACAGACTATTTCTCATGCAGTCCTTTTGAGCTGAGCAGTCAGGAACAGAATAATCTCTGGTATTTACCTCTTCATCTGCCTAAACCCGATTGTGTGATGTTGGGAATACAGAAAACCCCAAGGCTGTTTAACACCGGTTGTATTTGGTGACAGGCTTTGCCGTGCAGTAGATTTCAGCTCTGGATTTCCCAACTGCTTTTGATCACATTGCATGGTACAATTACTGGTTTCTTAATTTGGGGCCATACGTACAAATTCTCTGAGATGAGTGTATGTCTTGCAAGCTCTCCTTCAAATCAACATGTAGGAGTGAGACATTGACTGATGGTGTCCTGATGTGGAAATGTAGAGGCTTTTACTGGAAATTTCTGAAAAGATTTATTTTACCAAAAAATCCCCAAAAACCCCAACCAAAACCGAAGTGTTCTTGTACTTTACATTTTCATACAATTCACCAAGATCACTTGGCTGGGGCTGGATGGCTCAGCAGGGAAAGGTGGCACAAAGCTCTGCCCATCCTCAGCCCTTAAACCCACTCTTGATGGTGGAGCCGAGAGATCTCCATAGCAGGTACTGCCCCTTGTATTTCAGTATTTCTTTCTTTTGTTCTAAATTATTGAATATTTTAAAGATTAATTTTGTATTAATATTCCATACCTGTGGTACTGGGGACAAAGTACTTGATAGACTCACCAGCCAGGTGCCCAAGGAGTGCATGTTCCCTGCTTTGACTGACCTTTTCTGCTGAATCTTTGTGCCATGATTTTCAAGGGACCACATATTTTTACTTGTTGTACCTGAAGCACTTCATATGAGTTTTGGAGAGAAGGTCCATAGCAATTTCTAAAAAAGGCTGAATCAGGGACTCCCAGATTAATCTCTAACTCTTCATTCTTCCTAGTTACTTCTGAAAACCTAGAATTCAAGGAAAAGAACAGTGTGACACAGATTTTAGATGCCACAACAGACTGTTAAGGGTGAAACAGTGAGACAGTAATGATATCCATTCAGCAGCTTTTCCATAGTCTCAATCTTGAACAGGATCATTCTCTAGAAAACAATCACTGTCCCAGCTAGCTATCAAAGCCCTATTTCTCCTCTGTCACCTCTTGTCCAATTACAGGTAACAAGGCTAATTATTTTACCACAGTCACTCAAGACTGAGAACTGCAGTCACATCGCCTTTACTCCTAAGAGGAATTTCTACAAGTGTTCCTGACTGAGTTTGAGCCAGTCCCATACAGTTATGCTCTGATCCAGATGGGACCTGGATTGGGACTATCCAATTCATGATTATGAAATGAGAACTGGGATGCATAACAGGTTGTATGTGGAACAAAAATACTTCACCTCTCCAATGACTTTTGTTTTGGGAACACGGGAAATAGGGAAAATGTTTTCTAAAGGAGAGGGGTCCGAGCTCAGCAGAGAAAGTGCCGTGCCCTGGTCACATCCCATGGCAATGGCTGCAGGGGGACTGTATGACATTTCTTTTATGCTTCCCTTGGAAAAGAGGCAGAATGTGAACTACAGAGCTTGAATCCACTTTATACTAATGCAGCAATTCAGAAATGTTAATTTTAATCAAAACTTCCTTTAATATGCAGGAAATATGCTATACACCTAGGACTTAGGAGTTTTACTGCAATTTTGTTTTAATACCATGAATTAAACCCTAGGCAAGAGATGACAAAATGGGCATTTTGCACAATAGACATTAGTTCCTAGGATTTAAAGGTTGACAAACACAATTTTTGCTTTTCGTAATTTTTAAAGACTTTACCACAATATATAAAAGAATGAACTTTGCATTAGTTATTTTCACCAGAGTTTCTGAAAGATCTAAGGGGGGCTGAGGGCAAAAAAAAAAATCTGTTTAGAAAATTGTCACAGAGCCCCATACATCTGAGTATTCCAACTATTATTAAGATCACTGCAACTTTCTTAACAGCCGTCAGAGGCATTTACAATTCCAATGATTAAAAGTTGCAAATATATTATAAACTTCACCACATGATATTTTCCAATAATACAAACAGCCTTTGCAGCTAGTGTAACATGAAATTCAAAGGAGCGTTTTGATTACATCTAATCTGGTAAAGAAATGAAATCATAAGCATTCTTATTTCAACCAACAAGGAAAGAAAGCAAAATAATACATCAAATCCCTGACTAAGCAGTCACAATAGACCTTTAAATAACCCAACTTTCTACCATATTTTATTATCCTTTCCTAGTTTTATAGCATTATCTGCTATAGAAATGCAGGGAGATTTGTAAAACACTGTAGCATTTAAGTCATTACATTTTATAGCTAATTTCTAATGTGGATTTGATTTTTTACGAGCACAAAAAGAATCTAATTTGCATTAGTGACAGTAACTAGAGAAATTTAACACCTGGCACTGGTTGTACCAGAAATTGAATATTAGTTACTTGGGTGCTAAAAAGCACATTCATACCTTCAAGGGGGATTTTTCATTTATTTATGCTGTACTCTCATGTTTATCATTACAAAAGTGTTCTTACATCATGATGGAGGAAAACTCTCAGGAATGTAAAAATACCATGCACTCGATAAAGGGAGTTTGCAGCAACAGAAGCAAAATGAATCATTTATACACTAAAGAATGTACAAACCCAGAAATAAATCTCCATTGAGATATAAAATTAGAACAGCAGCAATGAACAGACAATTCATTTCCATGAATGTCTTTTATTTATTTTTCCACAGATACTGCTGCTTTCTTGCAGCAATGTATTAGACCCAAATTAAACCTCCATTTAAGGAGGAAAAAACCCCACCAAACTATAGCTGACATGAAAAAGAACCATATTTCCACATGAACAATCCACGTATTTATAAAGGGTGGAAAATTAGGAGCTGCAAAATAGGCAAAGCCGCTGTAAAATGATATGGGAAGTGACATTTTACATAGCCGGCTACAATTAACACATTGATGGCATTTTGCTGGGCTCCTTGCAGTGATAATGCTGTTGTCAAATGTGTTTAGTGCACCAAATCTCCTGGAGCCTTCAGCTAGGCAGCAAGCTTTTGACAGATTGAAGGTTCGGAGATAGGCTATCATGACAGATGGAAACTGGCACCGATGTTCAGCTTTCGCCGATCACAGGGGACCTGCCCCCCTTATTCTTCAGGGCTCAGCTCTGCAACCTTCCCCCTTCTGATGAAAGCAGGGGATGGCATTGTTAAATAGTGCATCTGTGTGAGTTAGACTACTCTGATGAAAGCATAAGGCAGACGCTCTGTGAAGCAAAAGACAGCCTCTGCTCTAACTGCATTTTAGATAGACTTGGGGAGGACTCCAGGGAGCTGGGATAAAACTTTGGTAAATTTCAGACAAAAAGTAAAAGCCCACGCTAACCATTAAATGGTGCTTCCTATAGATCTGTATTCATGGGCTGGAGGAATCCATATATATGAGCAACCAGGAGCAATTGTGCGAGACTCCGTAGTAGCCTCTTCATTAGTGTTTGGATCATTTATTGAAATTGGTCTCTAAGAACCCCATCCAGACAGCAGATCCAAATAGAACAGAGATCCACATAAAGGGAGGCTGTGAGAACAAGTCTGCTTTGCTGTGAGCATCCAGCCTGTTCAGAGGCTAATTAAATTATTAAGAGAGGCTGTTCTTGCAACTGGTCTTGATTCTTGGATGCAATGTTAAAACCAGGGTGGGAGCTTGTGTTATTGAGCTTTACACAGCTGGGCATAAACAGGCAGATAATACAGTTAATTAACCTTTCACCCCCCAACACCTTTTGAAGAAAGGCATTTGTTATTTTTTTTAATCAGCCTCAGGATATTTTCAAGGCACTTGTCCTGGCTGCGTTTGCTTCTTTCTATCCCTGACAAATTCCTGTTTGATTTCTTTAAACTGGGCTGTAGAGCTTTCTTTTTGCTGTCTTAATCTTCAATTCCACTCTCGCTGATATAGTATTTGGAGCAGCACACTGCAGCCCATTTGAGGTATGATAATCAGCTGATTAGCTAGTGAAGTCGTTTTCCCTGAGGCTCTTTTGTGTGCAAAATCCTCACACTCAATTGACATGTGGACATCATAAAGCTGATGAAATGCAATTGTAATGAACAAGAGGGAGAGGCATCTGCAGCAGTCTAAATGAAAGACCCTTCCCTCTCGACATGCTAATTCAGAAAATCTGCTCTTAGCTTGTACTCCCTCTGGATCCCAATGGATGCGAGTCTCCATGAATGCATATTCAAAACAGCATATTAGCCTCAGTAGCAAGTGAAATTTGAGCCTGGATGGACCAATTCTAGTTTCAAGACAGATTATGCTGCATCAAACGTAGTAATGATTTGACAGTTCATTTGTGACGAGAGTCCTACAGTCAAGGTTTAATGCACAGACAGGCGCAGGTGTGCAGCCAGTACCAACAAAATTCAAAGGCTGCCAGTTAGGAAGCCTCATGCGTGTGGAAAGGTGAAACATATTTAAGAAATTAACACCATCTTCTTAAAAGCATCTTGTAGCAGTGATTCTACAGCCAGACCTTCCTTATAACTCCATCGAGCCCCAGTTCAGAGGGACTGGGAAGGACAGTCTGATATTCCACAGTTGCTACACTTTAGTCCCAGGATGGGACAAACTGGAAAACAATATCAGAGGATGGATTGCTTTCTTAACCGTACTCTAGATAAATAACTGTGTGTGCCTTCTGGTAATTGAGGCAAGCTCTGTCTCTGTCCCTGGAGAAGGTGTGGGAGTGCAAACTGCTGGGACTAAGCAGAAACCCCCAGCGTGGGCTGAGCTCTGCCAGGCTCTGCCTGTGTGTGTGCTGGATGCAGTTTTTCAGTTCTCCCCCAGTATCTACCAGTGCCCATTTTGGGCTCCTCTGCCTCAAAATGCTCTAAATTGTTAATTGATTTTACTGTGTGGACACCATATAGATATAAGATTTTTTTCATTCCTTTGTGGTTTTTAAGATAGGGAGAGAAATTCTAACCTGTATATTCCTGTTACATACGTGTGTGTATGTGTATATATATACACATATATATGGGTGTTTTTTAAACAACACTTGTCTTGAGAGATCAGAAATTCTTGAAAAAATATAAACTTTTATGAGTTAAAAATAATTTTAATACAACATAGAATTCATACATATATGGCCTTTGCTACATGGATGTTTAAATACCAATTAGCTGACATGTTCTGGTAGCCAGAGAACTCCACCTCAGCTCAGGAAGAGTCACTGCTTGACAGGACCTGCATGTCAATCCAGTGAAATTTGTGCCATTGGGCAGGAAACTATGCCTCAAGGAGTCTGCTCTTGCCTCTTTTCCTCTGTGGTGGCCAAACATTCAATATGCAGGTAAAAGGGAGGGGTGTGGGGTGTGTGCACCACACTTCCCTTTAGTAAGAGTTGGCCTAAATCCAACACATATTACACATGACTCACTACTGGTATGAGAAGTTATCTACAACAGAACTGAAAAGCGCTCAATCCCCAGCAGTACTTCCATTGCTGATGTTCATTCCATATGATTGGGGTTATTCTGTGCTTACTTCAAGTTAAAATAAAACATTTTCTATTTGCAGAGACATTTTCTATAATGATTAAATTCACAATTCCACGCAATGGTTTCACCAGGACACAGTTTAAAGGAACCAAAAACCTCCTTAAATTACAAGAGCTCCTACTTTTTCAGTGTGTAGTGTGACTCTTTCAGCAGCACAAAAGAATCTCACGGTACACTCTGAATAGATTATCAGTGGTAATAGCGGCTGGTTAAACAGAAGCCTCCTGAAAAGCCTAAGGACGCACCTTCACTCTGACAATGCTGAATGGATGGAATACTGGTGCCCTCCATGTTATTTTTTCCTTTTCTGAGTTGGTTTGTGGGGAATGTGAGGAACAAGGTTTAGCACCTTCACAGTTTTACTTGCCTTTTTTTTTTTTTTTAATCTGCAGAAGAGAAGAAATGGGCTGGGAGCTACAGCAAGGAAGGTGTCTTGAAATGGCACAGCTCCTGCCATGGATCTATTCAGGACAGCACTTCCTCTTGCCAAGATCTGTGTAAGGAAGGGTGATTTCTCTCAGCTGGCCTGCAGTTGCTTTGTCTGGTTTTATTATGACCAGCTGGCTGATACCAAGGCCCCAGCACACTCATCTCTAAGTAGTGCACTCCTCATGAGCCAAATGATCAAGTAGCTGCCTTCATTGTATTGCAAGGTGACAAAGCTACCAGCAAGTGGATTTGGGAGAAATCCCTCTGGCTAAGAAGTCTGGATTTGGGAACACTCTAGCCCCATACTACAGGAATTGATCCATATTGATTGGTCCCCGAAGTAATGGGTCTGAGCCAGTTTCCTCTCTTGGGAGAAGGGCTGTGCCAGGGATTTAACCATGTTGTTTTAAAACCTAATTAGCCAAAGAGCCCACCAAAACATGTACAGATGCCATTTTGTGATGGCACACACATGGTCTGCATGGAAGAGCAACATTACCCGGGGATGTTGCTACAGACCTTTTCTGCTTACAAGGTACTTGGGTAAGATATAAACAAAGTAATAGATTAGTTTGTGTAGCTTTCGTTTATTACTGAGCTTCCCCAAAACAGGGATATTATGAAGTCTTTACAGGACTGAAAAATTAGGGACCAACAGTTATTGCAGATGGACTAACAAGATAAACACCATATAACACCAGCATTTTTAAACATTTCCCCTCACTCATCAATTCAAGAGGTACTTTTTAGTAATAGTTATGGCTCGGATATTATATGGCAGTCACTATCCATAATGTATTTTGAGGGCTGGGGGAGGTAAGGGAAGCAAAAAACCTGCAGAATCACATTAAGTTTCTCATTTAGTTCTACTTACATATTCATGAATATACCACACCAGTAGTTTGCGATCTTGCAACTCCTTATCTCCTGGTTTCTGCCAAGTGTGCTTAGTGAGGCTTAGAAAGTGGACTTTTATTTTCTTCTTCTCAACAGTCTACAAGAGTTA
Organism: Falcunculus frontatus; assembly: GCA_013398115.1. Taxonomy (NCBI): domain Eukaryota; kingdom Metazoa; phylum Chordata; class Aves; order Passeriformes; genus Falcunculus; species Falcunculus frontatus. Next base: position 2,392,899 of record VZRV01004979.1, on the reverse strand, counting down.
TATGGAATCATTAATCATGAAAATCAGAATCATTCTAAACATTAGACTTTGATAAGATGATAAATGACATTCCTACTATACATCACAAGCGTGGTTCATAATTTGTACCCTCTTCAAATCTGCTCAAGTAGAGTGTAAACCAGTGCCACATCTAATACATTACAGCAAGAATACCTAGTCTTCATTGCCTGTTGCTCCAGAAGCATCAGATTACAAAGATGTTTAACAGAGGGGTCTTTCCTTTTTTTTTCCTCCATTGAATGCTTCAAACCAGTTTGGCAATCTTTAAAAGGTTAATGAGCACTGTCTGCTACAGAATGCCAAACTGATTTAATTCAGAAAATGAGAAAACATTCCTGAAATGTAATCAGCTGTCACTTAGGAAATGACATACAACAAGATAAAGGTGTTTTACATTTAATTTCCTAAGACGAACTTGTGAGAGGTCGAGAGAAAACATCAGGTGGTTCCTGCGCAAAATGCGTCTCTCCAAAATTGTTTCTACCTGGGAAAGCAAACAGTAGTCATTCAGTGCCCTGGTTTCTTTTCCTCCAGGTTGTCATGGCCTTAATCCTCCTTTTCACATGCAGCACCTTGCACATGTCTCATTGAGCGGCAGCTTTCATCCCAGTCCTCCTCCAGAATCTCAGGATGATCTGAGCACAGCACAGCTGGGACAGTGCACAGGAGCTCAGCAGTTTCAGGACCTCCTTCTTGTCCTTTGGAATGCCTTCTTGGGGCTGGAGGAAGTCTCCTTCAAGCCTACTCTTCCCGGAAGAGTAGAGAAAAAATGAGATTGGGTGTGTGGGTCAGGGCGGTAAGAGAAGGCAGCACTTCTTTGCTCTGTGCAGACCACACACCCAGGAGCAATCCCCTGCCAACAGCTTTCGACACGGACCCATGGACAACAGAGCTTCAGAGGCCTTGCACTTCTCCTTATCAACATCTGCTGCAGGCCGGTTTGGCAGGCACACATTCTACTGTTTTGGCAAATCTTTGGAAGAGCTGTAGAAATTACATCGTTTTTCCTGAGCTGAAATGCTAAGCAATTTTAAATTGATGAAATTAAGAAAACAATTTCAAAGAGTACAATCTCAGAATAAATGCAATGTCTTACAGATCTTCAGACACTACAATTTCCTGTGATCCTGAAGTTCTTGTGACAGAAATGAGGTCTAAGCTGGCTGCCAGATCCTGCCCCTTTACACAGCACCATCCCGCCACGCACTTTGCACAACATTTCTGTACCACTAAACCCTTTAGCAGTGATACCCGACACAGAAGGATTTTAACCTACAAGCAGTAAAGATACATAATTTTTATTTCTTTTATAGAGTAGAATTTAAGAAAAAATCCATCTTGAGTCACTTGCCAAAGGCTGCTGGACATCCAGAGCATGGTCCAGTTTTGCTGCTTTCCCAGCTCCATTTTTCTGCAGTCTCTGTGCCCAGCTCCACAAAACTCCCAGGAACGACCCCCAGAACTTTTCTGAAGTAATATGCAAACAAACCATTATTAGGTGCAAGTTACTTGCTGATACTGTTGGAATATGGTACAATGTGCTTACAGCACTGCTATTCTGATCACTTTACCCCTGCAGTGCATTCCGTGGCAGAGGAATATCCATAACCAAGACCAGCATTTATTACAAAAATTTAATCCATTAACACCATAATTTTAAAATTTTTTCTTCACAGTTGTATTTAGTGAGCCTCACTTTCTGTCAGCAGAAGGAGCCCTTCTTGCTTCATCTCCAAATTCACAAAAGTACAATGTGTTTCTGCTTGCTGGCTGTCATAAACCACCTTCCATACATTCTGAATGTATCAAGAATGCTGTAAAGTTTAAATTGGGCTATCTGTAATTAGCTATGTTTTTAAGAGTTTGTAGGCAATTTCAGAGCAGGGCTCTCCCATATTAACAGTTTCACAAGGAGGAAGCAGAATTTAAACAGAGGAAACAAACACAAACACATTCTTTATTTGATGGCAATGAAATTCATTTTAAAAAAGGTGGGATTGCAGTAAACTGATTTTTTTTTTTGCATGGCAGCTTCCTATAGACAATATTTAATTAACTACTCAATTAATTAAATTGACAAAAACACAAGTAAATTATAATTCTTGGTAAACAATGTCACCTAAAAACTCATTAACTCAATTTTTATCACATTTGGAGTTGGTATAAGTCTAATGGTTTTTTAGTTTACCTGCAGTTATGATTGTTTCCTTAATGATCTTTTATTTAACAGCATACAGGGAGGAGCAACACCAGATTCCTGGAATTTGGAGATAGACACAGAAAAGAAGTTACTTGCCACTAACTGTGAGGTTTTCCTCCTGCCAGCTCAGTGTAAGGAATTGCTACAAACAAGTATTTTTATTCCGGGTCTTTACAGAGAAATTCTGGTGTTGGTTATATTTCCAATCATGTCAACAGATGCATAGAAAAAGAAAGCATTACTAGGTTTCACAGAGCACTTTGAGAAACTTTGACAGAAAAGTATAAAGAAAAATTGACAAAAAAGCAGCAAGTCTAATAGTTACTGGTGTTTCTTGTACCCTTTAAATAATATAGAGGACAAAGGAACAGCAAAAGAATATATTTCCCAGCCCTCTTATGTCCAGGAGTCTTGTGGAGTTTTTTCCCTCAACACCTCAAAAACAGACAAGAAGGGTAGTAGCGGGAGGAACGGGGACAAAACAAAAACAATAAAACACTGCTTGTCTCTTAGCTCATGGGAGCTATCCTCAAGGACTGTCCTATACCTTCGTAAAGCATGAGAGTCACATCCTGAGCACCTCTGAGCTCTGCCAGAGCCTGGACAGGCTGCAGTGAGGGTGGAAGGTTTGGAAGCAGGACCCCACAGTTCCCTCTCTGCCTGGGAAGCCCAAAACACAGCCTGGGTCTGGCACACATTTCCTACCTTACCTTCCTTCTGGAGAGACTTCAGGCTGTAAGCTTAGGAGCAGACTGCAAACTCTCTGGGACAAGCAGGAGACTCTGGTTTAAAGGCACGGTTCTGCAGCAATATAAAGGAGTGGTTATTCCTAATAACGATATCTAGGAGCTTATACTTCAGTAGTATGCTGCCTGCAAATAATAACTTTCTAATTAATCAGCTGATACTTTGTTCAGGATCAGCAATAACATCTCCACATCACCTCACTCTCTGCTGGTGCAGTGGGTGCATAGGTCAGTGGCTGTGGTGAAATACAGCAATGCCCACAGCTACCACACATTCCCAGGTCTGGTAATCAGTAGAAAGGACCCTGTCTCTTTTATTTTCTATCACCTCTTTAATGTCTTTATTGATACAGTACTTAAAGTTTGCCATTAGCTCGTACATATTCCTACATCCTTTCTCTTTTTCAGTTTAGAGTACCATAGAAACAATGAGAAACAAAATGTATTACTTTTCTAAACAGGCAGGAAGGTTTAAAGATTACTGTGTAGTATGGTTTGGTATAAATCTGATGATTGTCTGTGTGCAGTACTTCAGATCATGTGGAAACTCTACATTTGTATAAAGATTCTCACAGTTTTGAATAGACTAAGTTCAAACTTATTTACAATCACTTATTTCAATGAAGACCGAGAATCAAAAAATTAACCATACAGTGAAAAAAATGGCCTGTAAATGCAGGGCTGCCCCAGCTCTCAGGACCCCCCATTTCCCCACCCCAAACCGCAGTGCCTCCACCATGCTGCCTGCTCACCTCCCACAGTTCCAGGCTTACATGCTCTCTCAATCTCCAGCTGAGCCCGTGTCTTCAGAGCCAAGGAGACACATGTGACACGGCTGCCCACCCTTGACACAGCCCTACAGCACCTTTCAACTCATCTTCCACAGACCTGCAGGTGCTGCTTACCTGAAATTTAGAGTTAAATTGTAGGTTGATGCGGCTGAAAAAGGAAAATTAAAAACTGCTGGATATGCAGTGTTTTGAAAATAAATTACTTGTTTCCTCAGTCATATCTAGGAGTAACATTACCTGCAGCTAAGAAGGCAAACCAAAGCCATGCCAGGCAGTCTTGTGTGCATGCCACTGGCTGACAGTACCTCAAGTGACCCTGCCTCAAATCAACGGCTGAGTGCTGGACTTCACTCCTACATATGACAATTATACGATAGAAATATGAAGATTCATCCTAGGTGTTCACTGACCCACCCTTCTTCATTCAGATAATTGCTTCTCCCTTTTACTTAGCCTGGACAAAGCACCCTCTCATCTTGCCAAGACTTTAGAATATTTTAGGGAGTTGTGTGGTTTTTAACATTTATCAGAGGTGGAGAGGTGAAAGTACTGCCTTGCTTGGAGAGAACCATGCATGCAAGTGCTGGACCTCAGGTGCTCCAGTAAACCCCACACAGGACAGCAGTGAACTCCAATAATTAGACGAACACACTTAATCAGGCTAAAAAGTGAATCTGCTTTTTGTTTCCCAGTACAAATCATGAAATCAAGGACGAACACTTCCCCTTAATTCACCCCAAACATATGTAACCTGCTTATAAACCCCAAGCTTATTTTTGTCTTCAAAGATAATTAAAGAATAGACAGCTCTGCCTGAAGTCTCAGTAAATTAATCACTGGCACAGAAGTTACTGGTTGTGTCTGAATATCTCTCCCATCTGACAGATCAAAGGATGGTTTCTGCTGTCTCGACTGTTCACCTTAAGTGAACCTCAAAACCAAACACCTCTGAACCGCACCTCTAATAAAGCAGTAGTGCACTCTGCTGATACTATTGTTGCTATTGAATGGCTCCTCAAAGACAAAAAGAATGGAAAAAGCTTTCTACAGTTTTGTGTTTGTCAAAATGAATGGCTAAAGGGATGTCTTTTTATTCTCTGTCCTCAAATATCTTTTCACAGTTCAGAATCATCGCATACTCTTCAGTGATTGCTTGCACTAAGAGCAATCCTGGTGGTGAAATGGCTGAGTCCATTCTGGGGTGAAGCACCCTAACACAGCTGATAGCTTTGGGGAGTTATTGTAGAAAAATCCCTGAAACCATCAACCTAGTGCACAGCAGCAGGCAGAGGCAAACATCAAGTGGCATTAGCAAGGGGATAAAGCAGTAAACAGGAGGTGATATATTTTCTACAGAAGATGATCCTTAATAGCTGTAACCCATGTGGAGCTCACCCAGACTTGTTTTCAGAACTGTGCTGCAGGAAGCACAGTACTGCCCTGCAAAGGGTGCACCGTAGGCCACTAAAGATGATATCAGGTCTCTAGAATCTCAGTTGTAAGAAAAGGCTAGGGGGGTGGAGTTATTCTATCTAGAAAATAACAGCCACAGATGTGACCTAGAAGACGTTTTAACAATTATGGGAAAACACTGATAACATTATTAGGGATACTTTGATCACAGTGCAAGATACTCACAAAAAGAGAAGTATAAACAAAAATACAGGATTAAAGAAGAATTCAGCAAACTGAACTATTTCATGCATAAATAATAAAAAATAGAGGTATTGTTCATTCCCACTGAAGTCAATGAAAAATTATCATTGGTCTGAATTAGGTAGAGCTATCGTACAGTAAATTCTCAAGATGAACAAAAACTTATTTCGCAGCCATTAAAATTATGTTTTTCTCAGCTATTAATTTCTGAGCAAAAGCAGCAATGGAAGAGAGAAACAACCTAAAGAAATGGTTAAATTGCAGTAGAAAGAATAGGTGACATTTCTTCTTTCTGCCTGGGAGATCATATATTGAAGAAAGTTTCTGGATCTGAGTTTTCCTGGGCAGGCACAGAAAGCTGTATTTTTCAGAGGTGAGAAGCAGATGTCTATAAACCAAGATTTTACTGCTTTATGTCCCTGTCTGTACATTCAGAAATGGGGAAGAGAAAGTGTTGAACATTGCCACTTGGACAAGAAACCAAGGCCATAGGAGTGGGGATCTTGCAAATCAGGTCACTGTTGAGGCTGATTTAGGCAGGAATGTGCCTGCCTTTGAAACAAAGCAGTTGTGCTTCTGCTACCCAGGAGCACACGTGGGGAGAGAAAGGAGCTTTTGTGATCCCTAACCAAGGAAAGGTATGGGTAACCATCAATCCTGCCTGAAACAGGGGAGAAGCAAGTTCATCCAGCACACTGCAGGGATGGAAATCCTTCCCAGAGCTCTGACAGAAATGCTGGACAAGCAGCTAAATTCCTTCCCAGAAACTGCTCTGGTGACAATGCAATACCTCCTGGCTCCCTTCAGCCCACCTCTTGCAATAAATGTCAGCCTGCAGCCGTATTGGGCATAATTAGCCTATGATAATAAATTACCCACATTTTCAGGAAAATATTAGAGACCATCATTATTTGCAATAGAGCTGCATTCAGCTGCACAACCCTACCTAACATGATGGATGGAGTAGTCATAGCACTGAATACATTTATCTAGAATGAAGTGATTATTTCGAAGATGAACACAGTCAGATATAAGTGCATATGAATCATACACTAGTGCACACTGGAGAGTATCAGAGTAGCAGGGGTTGCAGGTCAGCTGACCAGCCCACAGCTTTTAGTTGGTAGATTATTTCACACATATACCCCAGGATTTTAAAGCTCAGTCTCAAAATCCCTCTGAATTTAAAAATGATTCCATGTTTTCTCTTGGAAGGAGAAGAAAAAAAAAATATACGGGAAGGTTTTTTTTTTTCTCCTACCTTAGAGACAATCTTTGGTGTTATTTGACTCCATTGCCTGCCCACAGATATTGCCTAAAATACCCTAGGCAAGCATATTGTTAAGATAATTTTGCTAACACCTAGTGTTATTCTAAGAAAAGTAAAAACTTAAGGACTTCTTGTGAGAACTCACTCACGTCCAACTGACTGCAGCACAAAACAGGAGTCATTACAGTAGAAGAGTCTTACTAGCACTACAACAGAACCATGCTTTCCTTTTTGACATGTTTTAATTCCCAACAATATTTCTTTGCTATTTTCCAATCATTTTAGTGAAGAAAATCATCCAGGATCATGGACAAGGCTCACAACTCTGTTCTGCAACAGTACCCTGGCACTGGCAGCATCTTGCCTTTTTTTCCATGTGTTCTGATAGTAGGGAGGGTCACTGAAGACATCAAGCTGGCATACCTATCAATGAAGATAGGCTCCCTGCTCAGAGCCTGGGGTCTGCAAAGGACTCCAAACAAAGTTAGATGCTTTGAACAGAGTGTTGGAATATGCAGCTGTGTGTAGATTTGCCTTTCCAAAATGCTGTAGCATAAATATAATTTTTACACATTCCTCTGAATTATGAGCACACTTGGTTTATGCATTTAGACATGCATTTACGCATGGACACTTCGGGCAAAGGAACCATACCTTGCAACTCAAGCAGAAACAAAGCTCAATGAATTTTCACTGTATTTCTCATTGTATTCCATGTTCTCATTGTCATCATCACTGGAAGAGATGGTGTTTTTCCTCCCCTCAATCTGTCCCAATCACAAAAAAAATTTTGCCACCAGAAGCCACACCTAGATTTCTGCAAGCACAGGTGGTGTAGTCAGTTTGTGGAAAAGCTTGTTTACCAAGAGTAGTAACTGTTGTATGAAACATCTCCAAATTGATCTCTCTTACTGTGACTCGGACTAGTGAGAGCACCTGTTTGGATAAGAAAACCAAAACCAATTCTTTAAAAGTGAAAGTTATCTGCTATTAGACATATTTAAGATGAGTTACCACTACATGTATGGCTGCTTTTTTTATTTTATATTGATTGTATTTCTTGATAGGTCATCAGTTAAATATATGTATTACAGCAGGCATCCATCCTAACATCTAAATGCCTTGCTCATTGTAAATCAGAATTTTAAGCTAGTTTCTGAATGTGGTACTATTCATATGCTAGAGCCAAGTCATAACCAGTGAAAACAATATTATAATTGCATAAGACTTAATGCAAAGGGATATTTCTTTGGATATAAAGTGTTTTCTATATGAAATGAAGTCTGTTTTTTGAGATTTCCCCTAATTATGTGATTGTTTTTAACCATGGAGCTATCTAAAGGTAGGAATCAATACTACCCCCAAATTGCAAGTATTGAATATTTCAAACCTACAACAAAATCAGAGAAGTTTAACTCTTTTAGGATAATCTGAATATTTGTTTTCATATGTTTAACACATTTAGGAAGTACTGAGACAGCTGAAGCTCTTTAATAATGCTTGCTGAAAGTGGCATGTCAGTAAAAGCATAAAGGAATGTGACCTATGCGGCAAAAAAAAAAAAAATGGAGCGAACGGGGAGGAGCCTTTTATGGCAGTCCATATTCAAGAGTTGCGATGCTTGAAGGAAACACTTACATTGCATCTAATTTTTCAGACTTTACAGAACAGTCTGTTACTTTTTCTTTGGATGGAAAGTCTGTACAAAGGGCTGAGTAAGCCTCCTCTGCTCTCCTGCACTGAGCTGTCTACACAATGCCCTAATGCATTGCTTCAGGGTTAGTGTTCAACCCAGAAAGGGCACTGCCACAGCATCTCTGATGCTAACAGGGAGAAAAATTCCCTCTCCTCTTTTTCTCATGCGAGAGCAGTGTCTCTTCAGCTCTCCTCTGTTTCACCAGCTGATGACTAAGAACTTGTCAGGCTGAGTGAACTCCAACAGGAATAGGAAATATTAGAAAAATGTTTTGTCTGTTTTGTTAGTGCTTTGGGTTCTCACCTGGAAGTGGTCATAAAAGAAGAAATTTCCAGATTTCTTTACTCTTGCTATGGAGGTATTTCACTCATAGTTTGTCTGTTCACCCAAAGAAGGCAAAAAAGGGAACATCACACCTTTCCATAGCCAGACTTGTGTCTTCATAATTCCTGGTCTGTTGAGAAGAAAATTAATTCAAGATTGAAGGACTGAAGAACAGGAAAGAGAAAAAGAACAGAATAAGAAATAGAAAATAGTGAACATTCTGTTTCCTCTTTTGTTCTTCTATATAGTTAATTGGTCTTTTCCTGTAAAATTGATCTTTTCGGGTAGCTGCTCATGCTCCAGCCTAAGTGAAAATTAATATTAAAACTTGTTACTCCCTCAGAGACAGGCTGCTCCAGCACGGGTGCCTCACAGGGTCAGTAAGTCTTGCCAGCAAACCTGCTCTTGTGTGGGCTGTTCTCTCCACTGGTGCACAGGTACTGCCAGGAGCCTGCTCCAGCATGGACTTCCTACAGTCTCCTTCAGGAATCCAGCTGCTCCGGTGTGGGGTGTTCCAGAGGCTGCAGGGGAATCTCTGCCTGGAGCACCTCCTCCCTCTCCTTTGCTGACCTGGGTGCCTGCAGAGCTGTTCCTCTCACACAGTCTCCCTCCTCTCTTCTTTGGCTGCAATTGCTTGTGAGTAATAACTTCTTTTGCTGCCTTAAATCTCTTATCCCAGAGGTGCTACTGCCATCTCAGATGGGCTCAGCCTTGGTCAGTGGTGCGTCTGTCTTGGAGCCAGCTGGTATTGGCTTCACTGGATACAGGGAAGCTTCTAGCAGCTTCTCACAGGAGCCACCCCTGTAGCCCCCCTCCAGCCCCCATGACCTAAACCTTGCCACACAAACCCAACAGCATTTCCTATATGCAGGTTACCTAATCCACGTGTGCACATTTACAAAACAAACACACACTTTCAAATTTAGATGCTGAAATAATTTCATGACTAGAACTTGGTGTTTAGAAGAAAGAGGTTGCTAGGTTAGTAACAACAACCAACACCCTCTCTGTCAAGGCAGAATTAAGCCATCATATTTCTTTAAGTGTTAAAAAACATTCCTTTATAAATTTCATAAAATGAACTCAAATATGGAATAGAGATGTAATGATCATCTGCTTTGCTTCTCTGATAGGAGTTTGACTCAAATCCCAAACCTCTGAAGGTATAAGACAAATAGGAGACTTGCTCAAATTAATTTGCTAAAAGAACAGGTAATCATGGAAATTATCCCCACATTTGATGACAGGGAAGCCTGTGGTCATGCACACCCAGTCACCCACGCATCCTGTCACTGAAAACAAAGGATGCATATCAGAACTGAATTGCTAGGAAACCACTGCATAAGAGCTATTCATATATTCACAGGTAAATTAATTAGTAAATAAGCAGCAGCTTATATGAAGCTGCTGCATCCTCAGCAAACTTACAAAGCCACCAGAGGCAGCAGGTCAAAAACATAATTTTTTTCATTGTCATTCTGCAGGTATGTAGCAATTATTCAATGTAATGCACTAAACAGAGGGTCAAGCTTTTTCCACAAAAGGCAATGTCAAAACTCCAATTGACTGCAATGGAAACAGAAATGGGCATTAAGCGGGCAGGCGGATTTTTCTCCATCTCCACTAAGATACACAATTACTTAATACATTTTTTGTAATCTTTCTCTAAAGCTGTTAGCATTCCACGAGATTTATCCTGCAAAATATTTGTCTAATCTTTGGACATTGATTACTCAGAGATTACTAATTATATAGTAAAATTTTCAACTTACTACTTTGCGAGGGTGTCTTCTATTTCTCTGTGCTTTTTGGCTACATTTTTACTGTTGGACCCCTGGGAGGTGTGTTTTGGGCAGTCTTTCCTTTCCTTCCTCCTCCTCTCACCAGCCAGAAGGTTGCTAGAATTCACCTTCACCTCAGCGGAACTGCTCACAGACCTGTTGCTTTGGAATAGTCATTCAGTTTACAGAAGATGATGTGGAACTGAATTTCATCTCTGCCCATGGAGTCAGTGCTCCACATCTCACCAGGACAAGGATAAGCCATTAGGTGTGGTCTCATTTTAAGCAAATCTACACATAGTTTTCCCTTTTCTTTCATTTGTCATAACTTTTGCCTTTCAAAATCAGTTGTAAACTATGTTTTCGAGTTTTTGATTTTTACAAATACACTCCATTTGATGCACTCTACCTTACATTTGTTTGAGTTATGCGAGTTAAGAAAACAAGAACAGCAAGGTGGTGTTGATCCAAAGGCCTGGCAAAACCTGCTCTCCTGCACTGCCTGTGTCCTCTGCATCACCACAGCATCCTTGCCAGTGTCCGGCGAGCTGCCGAGCAAATCTTTGTCTATATGTGCTAAATGTGTCAGATGGAAAGGTGGCATCACAAAGCTCGAGAGTCTTCTTCTAGAAGCTCTGATGACTCTAAACTATCTCCAGCCAGCAGTAAGGTACCAGCATGTGCCTTCAAACCTGAAAGCCAGAGGGGAAAGTATCTATCACGTTTGCATGCAAACCCACATTAATCCTTTCTTACAATGTGTTTGTCAGTTCATTACATTTTGCAGTGAGGTTGCAGACACTTAGTTTCTCACTAATTTACAGTGATACATTCTATAGAGCAATAAATACATTAAATAAATAAATACAATACAATCTATATGTTTACTTTGGCTGAGGGCCTTTGACCATTCCCGCTGAACAATCCTTACCTGACATGACAGCCACCACAAGTGACAACTATTTTACATCTCTTCTCAAAATTATTTATTACTGCTGTGGAAATGTTACATATAGCAATAGAGGCAGACTTCCCATGAAATTAACTTTAAAAAATTCTTTCCATCTAAAATCAGTTTTTCTGAAAATGAAGCATTTCTAGAAGATGTTGCTGTTCTAAGGAAGGTGCCTTTCTTTTGGAGTAACATCTTTGTCACCAGCAACAAGAAAACATGATGACAACACCCTTATTTTCAGAAAAAGAATACTCTCTGAATGTCATGGCACCTAGCAAGAGTTATATTGTACCAACAGCTCATAGCCAACCAGCAATGAAGAGAAAGAAATATTGGTGGAAGCAGTCTGTCACAACTGGAACGGGAAAGTCCCTAACGTGCTGATCAGTAACCCCTGTGCATTGGATTTGCTTTTGAAATAAAACCTTCAGGAAATACAGGAATTTTGCTAAAACAGTATTTACATGAGTTTAGACAATACTCCTTTTTAGCTCCTTACACAGTTTCTTAACTACAGAATTAAATTTTGATATTTTTTTTTAAATTAAAAGGAGAGTACAAACTCTAATTCAATCTGTGCTCAAACTGCTAAGACTACACTTGTTTCTAGTCAGATCAGTGAAATTATCCCGGATCCACTCAAGATTTACTTCAGACTGAAATGCAGTTTTCAAGGATGGCCAGCTAAACATTTCGGGTAAACCACTGCATTTAACAAACTTTTGGTAAAGCTTGCTGGCATATCTCATTCCCAGGTCTAGTATCAAAAAGAATAAAAACCAGACAAAGTGTAAAGCATGGGTTTTTTCCCTCCAAATCTAGAGGGATTTTAAAATTACATCAGTGGTGAATTTCATATTAAAAAAAAAAAAAAAGCTATGATGGCTGGAGCATGTTTAGGTAAAAATTTAAGGAACAAGACCAACCTAGGAGCACCCTTGGCATGGTTGTCCTTCCCAGCCTCCAGCCACTGATTGTGCAGGAGTTTCATGAGCTGGAGGATGAACCTAGTCCATTGTTCTGAATAACTGCCGGTGAGCTCTCTCCCACAGACTTCTCTAATCCGTTTTGATTTTCAGCCTCCATAACATAACAAAACTATGAATTCCAGCTGAAGAATCCCTCCATGTGTGTCCTGTTTCCTCTCACTTTTTCCCAAGGCATCTTCATATCATCACTGGCTCAGATGCAGATAAAAATACCAGGGTTTTGGCTAATACAGTGTTGCAACAATTACTTTAACAGTACAAGCAGTTGAGCATTATGTTCCTGAAGGACAATCTCGTGTAATTTATACATACTATTTTATTATCTTTGTGTCTTCTATATAAAAACACACTCATGCCACAACAGGGATTTTAAAAAAGGCAACATATTTCACACTTTTAAGCCATCCTGCTCTATTTCTTGCTAATCCAAGCTTTTAGTACATTTAGTACGTTCAAAAATGCGAGCATATTTTTGGCTGCTCACATAGGAGTACTTCTTTTATTGGACATGCTTAATTCTTACTTGATTCCTTATTTAATCATGGGAACAGCAAGTTATGTTACCACTCCTACCATAAAATTCTTCCCATATTCTTTCCCAAAGGAGATGCAAGAGAGAAAATCAGGATCAAGGGTAACTCACAGTTAAACACAACTAAGGCCACAAAATATTGTTACATTATTCACCCACTATGTAAAATTCATATGTGGATATCATAGAGAAAGGGTCACGTACAGTTACATCTCATACTTCTGACTGAAGAATTCAAGGAAATTTTATTCACCACTTCAAAACACCTCAATCACATTAGTACATCAACAAAAATCCTCCTCAGTCCTAATGTTACATTTGCTCTCATTTGCTGTAAAGAACCATAAGAAAGAAGTAAAGCATCCCTCAGATATGCGTGTATTTGTGCCCCAAAAACGTGCATTACCGGTGTGTTTGTCATGAGCTTGGAGATGAGGATACACCCCAAACCTCTATGTCTGCAAACATTCTTCCCCAAATCAGGGGAAAACTGAATTTTAAGGTTTTTTACTTAGTTTAAGCTTAGGGAGATTTAGTGCAGCAGTGAAGCCTCCCCCATCCCCAGCCTTGGCTCAACCCTTCCATTCAAACTAGCACTGCTTTTTCTACAAGAGTGGTTCAAGATCAGCCCCTGGCTCAGGATCTGGTCCTTACCAAATGCCCAAAGCTTCTAACCCTGTTGCACTGCTTTGGAAATGACTTGCTCACAAGGGTTTGTCAAAATAAATTTTAAAAAACACATGGGAAAAATCCAAGGTAGCGGCAAGCAAGCATATATCAACATCAGTAAAAAAATCAAAGCATGAATATACAAAAATGCAAACAACCTCTCCCCAGAAAATGGGTCCTGTTCTCAAAGTTTGCATTCCTGTGACAAATGCACAAACAAAGCATCGCTTGGTGTTGCTAACCATGGTGTTCAAAGAATGTGCCTCTTGCTTCTCTTTTACAGCATTTCCAGCCCAGCCTTTTTTGTCTGTGGAGATAGGCTAATATGTATGTAAATGCTTCCACAGTTTCTTCAAAATAAAAAGGAGGTCCTGGGAATTGAAATTCTATTTATATTTATCATAACTTGATAAGATAGAGTGTGTTTATTTAAACACCCTACCATTATTTCTTCTTAACAACAGGCAGCTCTGAAGTGCAGTTATAAGTCTGTTTACACCACACAGATATCAAATTGACTTGCTAATGGTAACTTTTATTCGGTATCCATGGGTTACTGTGTCATGTGATTTGACATCAAGTACAGACAGTGCTGATTAGTAGCATCCAGTTCTGTCCATCTCTGTGCATCACTGAACCATCTGGTCATTTATTCACTAATAAGCCCCTAATGGCCCAAATATTCACCGGCCTGTCATTGTGACATGGCATAAAATGCCTACATCTTTCAACTTGCTTTGACATGTTGCTTGTTTCACATCAAAACCCGTCATTTACAGGAAAAGAGCTCAGAGGGGTAAAAACTTGACCTAATCTGCAGTGTTAACACAAAGACAGAGGCTTTGTTATCTGGTAGCCTGACTGAAAGCATGTAAATGGGCATGAATTCATTTTGTACATTTTTCCATGCTCATTTTACAACATTCTTTAAGTTTGATATCATTCCTAATATTGGTTTTTATGTGGGTTTTGCTGTGAAATCTCTTTTCTTTATCTGTTAATATCCTTAGGAGTGCTTTAAAGAGAGCTGGATTCCCAGAGACGTTTGTCAGTTTTCTATATGGAAAATACGTATCAATGGGAATATTACAGGCAGCCACAGAAGTTTTCTAAACCCTTCTATTAAAAATTAGTATGATTAATAATTTTACTTTGCATTTCTTTTATCTTTGCCTAGATAGCAATAGCCAATGTATTACTTTCTGCCCTACAGGATGTGAGATGCAGTAATTATTTCCAGTTTAGTGTGTTAGGTTTTGCAGAATCTTTGCAGATGAGAAGAATTTCGCAGTATATAATCACATAGCACGTTATTAACTTAACAGTCATGAATACTTAGTAACTGAAAAATCTCCCTCTTCAGTCCCATCACACAAAATTGCTGGAGAAGAAGGAGGTCACAATCAATGCTTTATTTTTTTTTAATCTTACTGGATATAACCACAGTTAAAAATAGTTTAAAAAAAGCAAACACCCATTAAACTAATTGCTGTTGAAATCTTGGTTAATACATCATTAAAATGTGATTAAAGCATGATGTAATTGATTGTAACTAGAACACTTAGGGTGGTTTTATTGCTCCACAGTCATTGGTGTGATGGGACACATAATTCACCCAGTATGCTAGCTTCTCTTGGTGTGTGCCTCTATTGGCACACTAGCTCCTTGAAGAAAGCACACCCTGCTTCACAAAAACTTCCATTGTGTCACCTTCTGGCTGTTACACTGGGTGCAAAGTGATAAGTAAAGCAAAAACAACAATATTCTAACATGACAGAGATTTGCTTTTTTTTTTTTTTTTAGTGACTGCAATGTTTTAAATAGTCTATTATTTTATCTTTTTTTGCCGTCTGACATTGTGTATGCTGCCGGTGGTAGTTCCTGTTAATGACATGAACATCACCCGGGATAAATCCTGTGACTGTGCCTGCTAGTAAATTTTATCGGAGAATTTAGGTCAGCTAATGAATCAATTTGAATGCTGGCATCTTCATGCTGAGACTCAATCAAGTCTAAATTTCATTTAATATTAGTTAGTTTACAATACTCACAGTCAAATCCTTAAGCCAATCTTAGGACACATACACAGAATTTAGTCTATGCATTCACATGTTTCTATTTTTTGATTATTCACTTCACCAATCCTTGCTGCACAATGGGATCCTCAAGGGCATCAATAAACACATTCACTCCTGTCTTATAAGCTTGAGAATACCTTTTGCACTTACTCAGAGCCCTCAAACCTTGAAAGGGCTAAAAAGCAGTTGTGTTTTGTGAAAAATATTGAGGTTTTGAAACTAATCTCTATGATCAAAGTGAAAAATTTCTATTAAAAAAAAAAATCTGTTTTGATGACCTGTCATCTTCTGATATAAAAATCAGTTTTTTCAACAACACAAACATTGATCAATTCAGGATATAATCCCGTTTCTGCAAATAATACCAAAATACTAAACATGGGTTCTCAGATCCTTGTAGGATTTGGGTGTGGGTTCTAGCCTTTCTAACATGCTGAGCATTCTCAAATCAGTACGTACATTAAGTAATGTTAAATATATCTATTGAGTACACGTGGTATCTGGAGAGTCATTCTTTTGTATCTTAGTTTTTTCAGATTTTAAAAATAAATTCACGTTAGCTGAAAATTGTCATTTTAACTGTTTCAGTCTTATTGACACTTCCAAGAAACTTTTATCATTTTATTTTCAGATACTGAACCTTTGAAATAAAGTTTTTAATTTTTATTATTTTAAATTTAGTTGAAATAAAAGTGTTTACTTGAAATAAATCAGAAAGAATAAAAGATACTGTTTTAGTTAGTACATTATTGAAGTGAACCAGTTTGTTACTGAAAAAAATTTATAATGTTGAGTAAGAGAATGAATTTCAACTACTGCCATGACCCTGATGTCTCTCAGGGAAGATGTACTGTTTATCTAATGGGCAGTGTCTCAGAAAAATTTCAGTTCTGCTCAGTGCCTAATAAGCCTGGGCTTACCACCAGCTCTCATGGAATAGTGCTGGTGGAATGGGAAATGGATAGAAGTGTTTACTTCTGTGATTTAGGGGAAAACTTCCTCAAAAGAGTTACACCGCTCTGTCTGGAATAATGTTTATTTCAGGAAGATACAGCCCAGAATATCTTAAATGCATCTTGAACACTGTGTTTTATCTTATTACAAAATTTTCAAAAACTTTAATAATGTTGATAGTAGCAGGAATGCAGATACAAATGGCACCTTTTTTAAAATAAAAAGGCATGATTCATTTGAACAAGTGTAAATGTGTCATGCAATGACAGTCGTAGGTATTGGGTGGTAATATCTGTAATCATCTGCTGGCTTATTTTGAATCCAGAACACTTAAAAAAATTTTACCCTGTTTTTAACTGTATAAATGCAATATGATATTTCTAACATGTGCAGTTACTAGCAGAAAGACAACTGTGCACATATTGATAATGTATAGGTATTTCAATTATCGGGCCATGACTTCAGCTAGATCCCTTTGAGTCAGAATTAGCAAAAGACAGCACCACCTATTTTTTTAAAAATGAAACAAAACAGAAGACATAAACCAATTGCTTGGCCACTGCTAAGACTCAAAAGCTGTACTTTTTCAGGAAAAGGCATTTTTAATAGCTGATCTACTACACTTGCCAGACACAAGTGGGTGCATCCTCAAGGTGGCCAGTTAAGAAGCCTATTAATAAGTATTTAAAAGAAATCTTACTATTACCATCTGAAATACAAGGTTGCATTTATATCACACTATTTAACCAAAGATCATACAATACTAAAAATGGGAATGGATGCTCTAAATAAATTTAAAGCAGGTGAAAAAAATTACATTTGAACAGATGAGAAAGGAGTTAAAAAATGCTCCAAGCCCAATCAGAGGAGTAGCACGGCTGTACTGGACACATTGCTGCTATTGACAGGGTAACTTTGGCCATCTTCCCCAGACCCAGAGTGTTTAATTCCTTGCTCTCCAGAATAAATAACAGTATCTTAACACTGGTAGCATGACAAACTGTCTCTCTACAGCAAGCAGCAATGCTTCATGTTTAATGCATTTTTAATTCAATGTAATAACAAGGAAATAGTTCCTGGCCACTGATGAAAAAATCTGCCACCAAGCTTATACACACTGAAACAGCAGCATATTGCTACTGTTCACTTAGATGGAAATTAATGTGGTAACAGCACATTTTAATACTGAAAGCCAAAAATACAAAATCTATTAAACCAGCCTCTGGGTATTTTTCTTGAAAATATCCATTTCATATACATAAGTGTTTGTGAAAGTGGTACGTGCACAACCAACTAAAACAGCAAGCATTAATGCTGCACGCTTTTAGATTAGATAAGATCATAATGGTATTTTTTAACGTTCCACTTAATTACTTCCCAATCCTGCAAAGACATTTATGCATTTGCTTAACATTTCATAGATTAATATTTCCATTGATTTAATATGTATCCAAGTCTTTGAAATATTAGGGCCTGAGCACAAGGCTAATTATATGCAAAGAGCATTTGTAACTCTTTTTATGACATCAAATGTCCCATATTTGAACCTAAACATGCCTACTGCTGTGGTTAATTGATGACTTTCTATTAAACATTTTACTTGGAAAGCAAGTTGTAAAAACATTGAAATTTAAACTTGCATATTTGAGTATTCAGACCCAAAATGATGCTGATCATACAGAAATAAACATCGTTTACTAATGCAGCAGAAGTACTGCTGATACGTTAACCACACTATAATCAAGAAGCTCAAAAATAGCATATGGGTCTGCATTGGCAGACACACAAAGTGCACACTGTATGCACCCACGTGTGAGAAAATTTATAAAATTCACATCCATTAGTACTTATAAACTGTTAAAAGAAACTCTAAATAAATAAACCTCAAGCTGGGTTAAATAGATAGTGTAAGCTGCTGAACAGGTTATAGTGATATTCATAAGGTGATTTGAGATGCTGACCTAAATTTTTAGTGATTTTAGTCTGATTCCTTCTTTTGAAACCATCGTCACAACCACTCTGACCCATCACACTGATCTCAAACTCCCCTTTTTTACTACAGCAATGTCAAACATTTTAATAGGCGATACAGAGAAGCAGAAGAGCAAACAATCCAATTCCACACATGTACAAAGTTATCAGCCTCCTCGCATTTCCAGACCCACTAATCACTCACAAATGATCTGATCCCGTGTTTGCTCCCTGAAGTAATTAACTAACAAAGGTGATTATCCCAGGTCACCAGCAGGCTACCGAGAAGCAATTGCTACCACAAACAGGAACGACTGGAAGCGAGAAAACCACAATTGTGAGAGCAAATCCATAGCTATGCACGTGAAGCACGCTCTTCTGCAATAAGAAAATAGTGACTTAAAGTCCAGCACGTCAGCTGCACTCTGATACAGCAGAGACTCTGAGCTCTACAGCAGAGATGCATCAAATGCTGCTTCTCCTGCCTACTTAGGCAAGCAGTCTTTCATTATATTCCACCAGAACCCACTGTTGCTGTAGCTTATTTTTTAAGTTTGCATGGGAACTAACAGAACCCCACAAGGGTCCTTGGGTGACAGAAGCTCTGCCATACTGCATTTTCTGCCAAGATACTAATTAATGTACTTTAAAATTCCATGACAGAAGAAATATGATTGGTACAGCAGATGTTATGTCATCGCTAATATTAACAAAAACTTTGAGCCTCCATCAGTTGAAATGCACCCATCATACAAAAAGTAAGGAAATAAATTTGAGATAGATCTGTCATATGGGTCTATCACTAAAGTTTGTCACTAACAACAGGCTTTCATGGCTCAACAATAGAAGGCTTTATATATGTTTTCTTGATCCACTGTATCTGATAACAATTTCATTTGTGAACTAGCTTTCTACAAAACTTCCACTACAAAACCCACACACATTCTCTCAGCAGTCAGTCTTTTAAAAAAAAAAAAAAATCTGTTTTACTTTGGAAAGGCACTTTCTAGTGATCTACCTGGAGTCTCCTGAAAGATCCTTAGATTTTAATAGGTATGAGTCAATCCAAAATTAACGGCATTAAAGGATGTACAGTAATTCTGAAAAGGGAGTCAAAACGAACTCAGAAACTCAAAATCACAGATGCTTTAGTAGAAAAAAGGCTCATGGTGTACACCCACCACAGGTCAAATGAAAGCTGTAGCACAAGGCTTGATCTTGCTCTACTACCAGGTTTAAGAGAGAGCATTCATCAGTGTGCATTTCCCAAAGGGCTCAGTCCTGAAGACCTCACTCAGGCAAGCATTTTTTGGTTTGGCTCTAAAAGTTCATATTTTCGCCCTTCAACCATCTCCCTCCTGCTGCCTTCTTTTCCCCTCTGCACTGAGCAGATGGTGTCCTTTAATCTGTGACACCACCAGTTTTGCCACTGTAAATTGGCAGAAGTATATCCTGTTTTGCAATGAAAGCCAATACTAAATACAGGCAGAACTGCTCTTCCTTCAGCCCTTTACATGTATCAGAATCTATTTCTACTGAGAAAAATCTGGAGGAATATTTGACTCATCTTTACCTGCCCATTGCAAGAATGACTTGTAGACAAGAGCAAAAGTAGGAGGAGCATGGGAGCCATTCCATACAGGCTATTGCTGCTATGCCAGATCCTGGAAAATAAAGCATTGCTGCTTTTTTTCTGCTATTATACAGTTAAGTGTCTAAATTCTGGATGTAGTTAAACTGAAAGACTTCCTATGTTTTTCTCAAACTTGTACCTGCTTTCCTCTTAAACACTTATTCATCCCAATCCAAATTTATGGACAGTGTCAGTAGCCCACTGTAGTGGCAAGACCCAGTACATATGTTCTTTGCATTCTGAGTTCTGACTCATATTCTTTTCTCACATAATACATCCAAAATTCAATTCTCAGAAATAAGCATTAGGGCACAAATCACCAGACCTTTCCCTCTTTGTCATGCGGCACTGCTCACTTACTTTAAGAGAAAGATGAATTTCTCTTTAGCTGGCTTATCTCCAGAGCTAATTATCTGAGATTAGTGACCTACACAAACCTCACTGATTTCAAGGAAATTTACCAAGCAGGCTCCAAAACAGATGCAAAAACAATTTTCTTTTCACACTGACTATTTAAAGTATTCTTTCCTTCTCTAAAATCATGTAAGAAAATGAAGAACAAAGTCAAAACTAGGAGGGTGTCACTTTATGGTTTCAGATACTCTATTAACAAATCTCCCTGGTTTTATATATTTATATACATTTTCTTTTTCCTCATTGATTTATTTCCTTGACTTACCCCCATAGGGTAACTCCTATTGAAGACTATATCCTGTCATTACTCTGTTCCAGGTCTTATTTTGTGCCTTTTTCTTGATTGGTTGTGTTATGCTTTGTCCGACCAGCCAGATACGGCCATCAACCCTAGAAAGTTTCTAGTGTAAGCAGAAAAAGAGAAAATAAGAGAACAAAGGGCATAAGGATAAGCATTTCCTTTACAGTCCAAACCAACAAGGATTGATAAACTGTTCTAGATAAAGACTGTCTTCTCACTGGCTTGAGCATCTGATAGTAAAATGAGATGATAAGTGTAGGGATAAATGCCACGATAAAGGAATAACAATGCTGTTAATAATATTGCTTCTGCTTTGACTAATTTTCTTGTGATAATTTGAAAATGCTTCCCAAATGCTGAGCTCAAAGCTGACGTACACAGCACTTGGCACAATCTTGAACAGTATCAAGGGCAGCTTAACAAAAGCAGCACGGAGCCATCTGCATGGGCTGGGCTGGATCCTGTTATCACACTCAGCTCCGTCTGCTTTCTTGTCACCCTCAGTTTACAGCAGTATTTTCACAAAGGCCTTCGTGCATGACCCTTGCAAGAGATGCTGCAGTTTTGAATAGTTCACCATCATTGTTGATTTTTAACAATATTTAGGCCACAGCAGCCAACTCTATTTACATGTTCAGGACATTCATTGGCTTTTCCTAGGGGATCACAGGTATCTAAAACCTAGAGCTAGGATCATTCCCAGGTTCATGTGTCACATAAGGAATTTCATGGTATCTGAGCCTCTTAAATGCAATGAAAATACTTTCTCCTCCAAGTCAAGATGTCTTCTATGGAAAAGCAAAGTTTCCCTAAGTTAGAGGTTTCTCACAGTTTAAATGAGAGAAAATTGTTTGTTAGTAGTTTCCAGCTCATTTTTAACACATGAAAGAGAAGCTTAGTTTAGACTACTTAGCCTGACAGGTCAAGGATGCAAAGAATTAAAAGGTTGGTTTTGGAAGGATTATATCACTGGAAAGAGAGTAATCAATACTATTTAGTTTTGGCACCTTTATATTCTTTTAATTTCTACCTACTGTAAGAAAGAGAGTGCTAGGCAGCATTCCAGAAAATGTTGCTGAAACAAAGTATAATATAGAGGGCTGTAACTTCTAATAAAAGAAAGAAACCAAGATGCTGAGATAAATCATTCATATTTATTCATATGCTTGCCTGTAAAAGGAGCATAACTTTTATATTCATTCCAAGACTCAATCTTTTGACTGAGTTTATACTGCCAATATTCTATTCTA
Organism: Falcunculus frontatus; assembly: GCA_013398115.1. Classification (NCBI taxonomy): domain Eukaryota; kingdom Metazoa; phylum Chordata; class Aves; order Passeriformes; genus Falcunculus; species Falcunculus frontatus. The sequence goes on along the minus strand of VZRV01004979.1, from coordinate 2,370,668 downwards.
TAGACAAAGTTGTATCAGCCTCTAAGACTGCATGTTAAAGCCAGAAGGATCATCTTCATATATAATTAAATCCAATGTATAAATAAGTAGCACTTACTGATACAAACTTTAGTGCTTTCTTATTCTGAGCATAGAAGAAATACAGTCTGAATTAAGCCAAAGAAATGTAGGGGATGCTCTCTTTATAAAGGAAACGTTACAATGCAGTTACAGAACTTCATTAATTCCATTGACTGCAGCATTGCGGGGAGGTGCTTTTTTTTCTGCTTTGTTGTTGTTGGTATTTTCTTTGGGTTTTTTACAATTAACTAAGTTTGCACATTTTTAATTTCTTTTTTAATGTGTGGTACTGTGAATGAGTGTGCTAAGCATTATCTGCTTATTTTCTAGGAACTTGTCAAATGAACAGCTGTAAAAGTGTTCAAGCATTTCTACCACACACAGACTTACTGGGTTTTAATTTTGCATGGTGTCAAACCAATCTAGAACTTCAGCTCAAAAGGGCAACCTCTAAGTCTACCAGGCAACAAGCATCCTGATATCAGATATTACATACAAAAGAATAAGTCACTTCAATATTCTAATTGTTCCAGTATAATCGCAATTCATACAGATATTCTGTTTCTTCCTCAAACAGGTATTTACCTCTGATGTTGATCAGAGGAGAATTTTAACACCTCCCTCAGTTTAATGAAGGTAAAATTCCTGCCATGCAGTAATAATTTAAGTTTATAGTACAGAATGTTATTGGAAGAAAAGGCAGAGGCAACAAACCGAGGAGACCAAGACCCATCGTTCCCAGTTCCGCTCCAAGTCTGAATACTTACTGGCTGGAATGATCTCAAGACTATCACTTGTTACTTAACCACTTTCTTCACAAAACAGAAATACGGGTAGCAGAGTCTCAGCGGCACTGAGGAAAAAGAGTTGAGATGACCCATAGATCCCAGGAAAACATTAATTTCTCTCCTGAGTTTCGTAAGCCAATGAATCCTGTCAGAAATTAAATGGTTGTGAAAGAAATGGTCATAACATTTATTTGTGCACTTTTTCTAAACTCCATTAAAGCTCCTGCTTGCAGACCTTTAGCAAAAGATGAAAAAAATTTTATTTATTCTCTGAGAGAAAAGCCTTCTGTGTATTTAACTTACACTTTATTTGTTTTTAAAATATATTCAGGCACTCCTGTGTGATTTCTTGCTAACGCTTAATGAACCAAATCCTTTTAGATATTTGTCTGCAGCTGTAAAATTCTCAGCTGGCTTCTTCCTCAAACTAGAGGTTTTAGCCCCAACTTATTAATGGATGCCAGTAAAAACATCAACTCCAGAGACCTTCCCAAGCGCCTTGTTCAGCCTGCTGCCCTTTACACCTTGCTTGTAACCGATAGAGAGCCTTAACGTGCATATCCACAGGTGTGTAAGGCAGCCCAGGAACTACTGTCTATGCACTGGTATCATTCTGAAGGGCAAGCCAGGCAATCAAGCATCTTGATTTAGTCTCCATGCAAAAGGTCAGATTAGGCACTCTCTTGAGGTCCTCACTATGTTTCTGATTCTGTGCTCATGCTGTGATGCCTACAAGAAATCCAATAGCTAGAAAAAGTCGGGTTGTAAGGAACATGTGATGAAAAAAGTCAGCATTTGTTACTCAAAACCAGAGCAATTCAAAACTGTCACACACAGTCCCCTATCTGCCCTTTCTCATTATTTTTATTATTCTTTATAGACATCCTAGCTAAATAACAAGCTTTTTATGTCCAGGATGGCAGCCAAACCCCCACAAAGAGATTTGACTACGTTGCCTCACCACTCGGGTAGGGTCTGCACACCCAGTACCTCAGCTCCGACACTAGCAACTGAGACTTCTGCCACAGGGAGTTTCCTCCCTGGCACATGGCCACCAGCTTGACCAGAGCCCTGCACAATGTGCCCCCTGCTCTTGAATGTGGAAACCTAGCAATGGTGCTTTGTTCCTCACTGGATGTCCTGTTTGAGGGCATCACACCCTTCCTCACAATCCAGGTAGGAAAAGCTGCTCAGCAGGCAGACAGTGACTGCTTGTATCAGTTGGAGGTTCAACAGTGCTTTCCAGAGTAGTTCCATACAGAGAGTCATTCAGTGTGGGAGTGAAGAAAACCAGCAGGGAACCTGGTGAGGTTCACCCGCCTCCCCAAAAAGGCTCCTTTGCTGAGTGTGCAGTCAGCAATCTCTTCCGAGAACATTTAACCCCTGCCAAGATTTAGGCAGACTGTGTGTGGCAGCAGTACTCGGCTCTAACAGCCTGTGAGCTGGAGAGTCTGGAAGGGGCAGGGCTGCGTGTGTGGTCAGCACCATCAGTAACAAAATTCCCTCGTGTGGGGAAATTTGGGTCCTCTTTCCTTGCAGAGAACATCACACAGTAGATCTGGAGGAGACCAGTTCTCTTGGGCACTGTTGGTAACGTGCTCTCCAGAATTACAGTAGCAGCATCAGAGTTAACTAAGCTCTGAAACTGTTAAGATGGAGAAACCTTAGACGTATACAGCACTGCTGGGAAATGAAAAATTAGAAGAAATTCAGCTGTAACCAATCCTGACTTCCTTTAGACATGGCAACTAAAGAAAGAGAGACCTGTAAGAGCCCTCTGTAGGCTATTCAGACACCTTATTTAAGTTTTGCAAGAGGATCTGAAACCATAATGATGGTCACGTGTAAATATCAAATATCTCAGTTATGTCAGGGATCACTTACCCACAAAATTTTTTTTCTGCAAGAGGATGCCAAACACCTATGGATTTAAAAATAAGATTCTAATACACAACAAAAGCTTTATTTCTCTTTAACAGTAAAATCAGAAAGATCTCATGCCAAAGCTATAGCCAGGGAAAATCCTAACATGGTCTTGAATCCATGTTCTGCCAGAAGATTTTCCCCTAAATTTTTAGTGAAACATATCTTTGGGTCCCAATTTTCCGAAATATTGATACGGAACCTATCTTTCATAAATAAGATCTTCTGTGTTGAGCAGATATACATCAGGCCCTGCGGCTCTATAATCACTGCATTTTAAAATTTCTTTTTAAATGCAGTGCAGTTGTCAAATATGTGCTCATTTTAGTTATGCATAGGTAGGTTTGCAGTGGCGTCAAGTGTTCAATTAGCCTATTCCCAGGTGAGCATTCTATGCAGATATGTCGCTGGAGAGATCCCTTTCACATCTTTGCCTGTTTGAAGATGGCAATAAACCAGTTCTCATAGCCTACTCATCTCAAACTGATTTCTTGAGCTGTGTTGTAATACCTTCCTACAGGACAGCGCCATAGCAGTTCTGAAATACTCACTGCAGGAAGCTACAGAGGAAGGGACGTGCTCTGCTGTGGTGCTTTTCTTGGGACAGGGATGTAGCCACAGCAGCAGCTCCTAAGCAGAGACACTGATTAATAATGGTACTTTAATGGGACCTGCTTGTAAGTCAAGCAAAATAGGGCAGCTGAAGCACCACAGCACTCTGCCAGTAATTGTTTGAGAAACATGCAGGTCTAATCCTCCACAAACACCAACCAAATGACACCAATGCCAGCTCCAGGGTAGTCTTTGGCTCAAGCTGGTGGAGCCTCAGTTGAGCACGGCCAGTTTAACTCAGCAGAGCCTCTACCTTCACCTTGGCATATTAAAAGTGTCACATAGTAAGTAGAGACATAAGAAATATAAAGAATCAAAGCCTTTTCTTTTTCCCCTCTTGGCTTTTTCTCCCAACACCATCATACACATAATTGTTAAATCACTATTCACCCACTCCTGGTGCAACCAGGTTAGAAATCTCTTTTCAAATGGTTGGTGTAAAATGAATATACTCTGACAGGACAGCCCTTACACAGGGCAGTACAGGCAGGTGGCTCTCGGTTTCTCCTGTTTGCTGTTAAGTACCACCAAAAAGCAACCAAAAGACCCTCGCCGTTCTAGCTGGCCATTAACATGCTGCTTTCCTATGTCCCAAGCCCCTGATCCCCTCCTGAAGGCCAGGCCATGCGGCAGTGGCACAACTGAGGCTGGAGGACAGGGGTCTGAGGTCCCACAGTGCCCCAGTGCCCAGCGTGCCACCCTCCCTCCCACCCTGTGCAGGTCTCCGTGCCAGCCGCCTGTGCTCCTGGTGTTTGTCACCATGGGACAGACCCCAGGGCGCTCCCGAGGCTTTACAACCAGTGAAAATCGGCACCAGCTTCGTAATTCTGGCACAACATATCTTCGCTTTGAAGTCTGGTTACTGGTTTTTACAGTTCTATTTTTAAAATGTATTAAAGATGTTTAAAAGTGGCAGGGACTTCCAATAAAAGCCATGTTGTCCAGAATCAGGATGCTGGTCCCAATTTAAACCGGCTGTTAAACAATAGTATATCCAAATAAAAGTTGTCTGATTTACAAAATACCTCAGACTGATTGAACATTTATTATCCAATTTTTCTCTTTTCAGGTCTTCAGAGGTCATTCTCTCTATTTTTTTTCCTTTAGATCTGCAATGCTTTTCACAGCTACTGAATGGAAAATGAATTCACTTACCATATTTTAAAAATAACTGTTAATGGCATATAATAAAGTATAATAAAGCAAAGAAGCTAATAAAGATTTACATTTCTCTTGGCTCTACGACGGGTTTAAACAGCTTACATCATTGTCAGAGCTCCATCTTCTGAAACACACCCAGGAAATACTGCTTCTGTTTTTATCATCGAGCATTTCTGTTTCCCAATATACCTTCTATTTAAAATTTTATTTCTGCAACACATTTAAATTTCTATTTGGAGAAATGGAAGGAGATAAACAGGACAATGCCTGAAGGAAACATCACTCCAAGGAGGAGCCTAAAGGAGCAAGGGCAGCCTAATACCCTGAGTCTTCCCGGAGTTTAAAGACCTTGTGACTGACCTCCTGTTTCTGGGGTGCTCTTGGGTGAATCATACACATCTCCATCTGTCTCATCTGGTAAAGTTGAGCTCCTCAGAACAGGGGTTTTCTTTTGCTTTGTATATTTACGTGGGGTAAATCTGTAACTTACGAACTTACGGTGCTAGCATTACAAACTAGTACAAACCAAGCACAACATGAATAAAAAAGTCTAACAAAATTTAATGTACAAAGGGACCAAGTTTGACAACCCAGGAAGAGTCAACCTCTGTATAAAACTTCCGTGCAGATTTTCATCACTAAACTTTGCATTTCAGTGCTCCGCGTACATATCTTTTAGTTACGTTCTAAAAATACACAACTAAAATGGGCTTCCTGTCCCATCAAATCCCCCATCACATAATTTCACCACAAAGCTTCACGCTAATATCCAAAAATCTGCAGTATTTTCTAACACCTTTGGCAGATATGTGTAGTAAAAACTTTGTGCAAGACTGATATGTAAGAAACGCACTTGAACCTTCTCTCCTGTCAATACCTTTCCTATAAATGGGAAAATCTCTATTTCCCATTCCAGAGACTGGAAAACTGGGGCAAAGGACAAATACAGTAACCTGCTCAAGGTGATGCTGACTTGCACTTGTACATCGTCTGCAATAGATGACACCCCTTGTCAGATAAATTGCACGGTAATAGCTAAGTAGTTAGGTCTTCAAGATTCATGGTTAGCAAGTATTCCTAAAATTCTGATTAAACATTTTGTTTCCTAGTGGTTTTAAATTGGATGTGTCATTTTGTAAATGACAGATAGCTACAACAGAGTCAGTGATCAGGTTTTTAGTTTAGAACAGCAAATACACAAATACATTGGCACCGAGTTTCAGGTAATTCTTTCTACTGAACTCTTGCCAAAAGTTATGTATTTGTGTTACGCTTCTAGAAACATAAAGATCTGTATGCAGGTTTGTTTGCCTTAAGTAAAATCTAGTGTACTAAAAAAAAAAAAATCACATTAAATAGTTGTTGAAATAAAACGCTAAGCAGCAAGGAAATAAAAGCAAATCCTAACTTACCAATTAAAAAAAAGAAAAAAGAAAAAACCCAAACATGTAGACAAAAACATTAACCCACTCCTACCCTAAATCAACCAAACCATCACACTGAAAAAAATGGCATATATATCTATATATATACACACACATTTATATAATGGAACAAATGTGGAACTATGCTGTATATTTTATAGGATTATTAACTACATTTAATATATTCATATAATTTCCACTTACTTCCCATTGACTGTTTTTGGAAACAGTGAGGTTTGACCTTCACACAGAATACTTTCACTCACATATTTAGTTCTACTCATTGGTCTCACCAGCTCAAAAAATTGGAACCTACGTCACATAAATGTTCGAGAAATCCAAAACACATGGAGGAATGAAAAAAATTATTTGTACAGGTCAGAGCACAACTTTTTTGAAATTTCATGGCAGCATAAAGGACTTCAACAAAGAAGTCACAATGTTGTCAGTTCACAATGAGGCCCAAAATCTCCTCCAGAATCTGCAGATCTCATTAATCCCAGCCCACGTACCACATCCATCCATGAGGTCCACAGCACTCTGGGCTGGGCAGGACTGGCCATACTCACATTTATTCTTCCTTGGCTTCTCAGCTGAAAGCAGTGCCCACTCCTACAGCCATTTACAGGCACAAGCTCTTCCACATACCTGGAGCAAAGCCTGCAATTATGCCTCTGTCTTCAAACAGAAGTACTTCCACCACTGGTATTTCATCTTCACCAAAAAATCTGTTTAAAGGCAATAACTGGAAAAGGAGTGATAATGGATAAAAATTACTCCAGCCTTGACTATTCACCTACTGGCAACCAAACCATGTACAGGTTTCAGCAGCTTTTTCCTGTAAACTCTTCATTCTTCAGTCAGTGGCCATTATTTGGCCATTCTTGTTCCTTGTCAATTAGAATCTGAGCTGCTTTTAAATCTGATCTGATTAATTTTGCTTGGAAACGTGTTCCCCAGAAAATGCAGTCAATAAGCAGAAGAGACATAAAATTGAGTCTTATTTCTATTAGACTAGATTCAGTTCATAAACTGGTGCTACATAAAATAATCTAATGGAAAGGAGAGGTGATTTCCTGAAAGTATCTGGAAGAAAAGAGGGGGGAAAAAAAGATATAAAACTAAAACAAACAAAAAAACCAACAAAATCTAACTGCAGGATCACTTTGAGATTGGGAAAACAATTGCATAGATTTTTTAAGAATTAGTAGATGGTACAGGGTGGCTTAAACTGTTGAATGGTGCTGTTCCTACTGGAAAAGCCAGCTAATACACGTGGTTTCTATCACCCACTAAGTGTGGGTGCCAGATGAGGGATCTGAAAGACAGTACTAGGGACACTTGGAAGTGAAGAGGCAGCTCCCTACAGAATTAAGCTTCTGTGTAAACAAAAAATAAACAATTCACTTCATCATTTGATTAAATATTGTATTTTATATGAAAACCAAGAAAAACAAAGCAGAAGAAAATTTTAAGAGCTTTGCTGAAAAGGGAACATCTCAGGAACATTAAAAGGAATGTTAAAAAGTGCTAGTCCATAGCAAATTCAGATACTGCTATAACGAAGGATCACATTTGTAACGCCCGGACCCTCACAATACCAGTCAGCTGCTTAACTACTGCACAATGCTAAACCTTTTCATATTTACTTATTAGTCCCTTTTTGTCCAGCACATCTATGTATGAATTTACAGTACAGTATCACACCCAGATTTCTCCATTACTTAACATTTGGACTGGGATACAGCTACTTCAATTATTAATGTATTTTTTCAACATCGAGAACATTCTTAATTTAACCTGCAAGATGCTGAGTGTGACACTTCCATTATTTCTATCTTTTAGTGGGGGTGTGCAGTAATTGCCCTTCTGGTAGATTTTTCCCTTAGACACCAGAGCAAAAGTAACAAAGGCACGAGTAGATTATTATCCACTGAAAAAAAAAATATTTAAGTTTCTGACATAGAGTGGGTTTACAGCTGTTGCATGTTTGCTTTGAGAATCTGCTGCTGTAAACTGGCTTCTGGAGCTCAGTATCCACATGCAATCTTCCTGGCCTGTATGGGCAATCATAGCACTTCATTGTCCAGTGCTATCATTACAATATTGTTATCATCTGAGCTTGAGTCTGACACTTTCTCTAAGACCTTTCAAATAACCCCTTTACTAGGCTTCAGTACCAAACCATTCAGGGCAAATCTCTGCTTTGTGCTTGTCAGCCTTAATAGACTGGATGTCACTTTTGCCTGTAAAAAGTGCCCGCTCTTCAGCTGTCAGTCAGTCCTTGCGGTGTCAGCCGAGAGCGTGGCTGGAGCTGCTGGATTAGAGGGTAGTTACCATAGCTGTCAGATTACTGACAAGCTGACACCCACATCCCCAACTTCCTTTGACTGTATTTGGTTTCCATCTCGCTCCTTGGACCTTTCTTAAGGTGGATCCCTATGCTCAAGTTAAACAATGTTGTAGCCAACTAGGAAAGTTTTGTTCTTGTCTCCAACTCCGCTTTTAGCCTAGTTTGTCTTTTGTACACAGCACTGTCAAAGTGTTTTACAAAACATTTCGCTAATTTATAAGGGGAGAAAATAAATTTTCACTGGTCTCTAAGTCAGTGGCATTATTTTTTTGAATCATTCCTCAGTGTTTGGAGGCATTTTAGTTATTGATATCTACCTTTACTCGAAGGTGTTGGGGAGTTTATACAGTTTTCTCCACATATTTTAAATGTACTCACCACCCTGCCCTTTCAATGCTATGCTTCTTTAGTTCTACTCTCAAAAGGTTACAGACTATGCAATTCTGTGAATAGTTTACAATTATTTAAAGTGGTGTGCATTATACCAACAATTTATAGAACCTGCCTTGTGTTTCATATTCCACAGCTGACACATATGTTTCTCCACTTTTAGAGGATAAACTAGAACTAAGCAGAAAAAACCCAACAAAAACCACCCCAAAAGTTATGCTATTTAGGATCAGAAATAAACTCACAATCTTGTCTGTGTCTTCACTTTTGAGGGACATAGTTTGCTTGAGCTTGTTCCATTGCTGTTACATCTCCCAAGGGACAAATCCTGCAGCTCCATTCTAACCCTGGCTCATCAGAGTAAATCATCTATAGTCTGCCTGTAGTTCTATATTCTCAGCCAACTAGGCTGGCACAAAGACCGGTTTTACCCTCTCTGCTTAGATGGCAAAGAGAAATATCCATCTTTAATACTGCCTCTGTAGGCTTATGGAGAACTGAAGGGAAGAACAATTTACTAGGAGCCCCTCCTGTGATCAGACAGCACATATGGAAAGCTGGACAAAATTTGTACTCAGGTCTTCCTTGCCTACATTTAATATCTAAATTTCTCTGCAAAAAGGGTCCATTTTAAGTTATTTGTTTCAAGATAATTTCAATGTGTCATATAAGCCCAGCCATTATGGTTTTATCTCCTTGTGTACAAATCTCGTGGAAGCAGTTCCATGCGGCAGAGAAAATGTGGTGATGCATCATTAACATTAAATACTGTGGGGGAACCTATATCTTAGCATACAGAAAATGGAAAGTATCCAGACTATAATAAACACTGTTCCTTCCATTTCCACACTTCCTGATTGCACACTCACTCTTTGGGTTCTTGCAGTTTCAGTACATTTGGGCGCATTGCCCCAAAAAACTAATGAGATTTAGCCTATCTTCATTAGCTGCTGAATAAGCACATACCAAACAGCTTTTTCAGGAAAGATCAGAGGACTGGAACACAACGTGAATTATTTTGCCCAGATGACACCTGCCTGATCCTTTGTCTCAGTTTTTAATTTGCAATTCTTCTAAAAGATTGCAAACACAAATTGCTTCTTTTTTGTAAAATTTAAACATAAGATGGCTTATACCTAATGAGCTTTACAGAGATACTATTAACTCCTCCATAAACAAGGCCACTTCAACTTTAAAATTAAATTTAAATTTGTGTTTAGATAGAAACATTATGATGCATGAACTTTGCTACCTTTTCACATTTCTTTTCTGTGTTTTCTTTCTTATCACATTTCATGCTTGTGCAGCTATCGCCTCGTAAGGCAGACAGATGTGATTATGGATACTCTACACCTCACCTGAGCTCACTATTCAGAAAGGCAGGCAGCAATGGGTTTCTCTCTGGAACCAGGAGGTGAATCATCCAGACACCACTGCGACAACCTCAGTGCGAGGCAGCCCGGATCAGCTGCTGCAGGGCTGGAACAGACAGTGCCGATGCACCCCGTGACAGCTGCTTTCTGGGCTGGTGTTACCCTGTGGGCAGGTACGGGGATACAGGTAACTCTCTGTGTGGAACTCAGTGGCAGTCTATTTGTGAGGAGGGGAACTCGGGGAAGCTGATAGGGTCAGAAGTTCAATATCTTACTAAACTGCTTTCGTTAACAGACTGATTTCTGGACTGTTATCATTACCATACAGCAAAAAGAAATAAGCAAGGAAACATGGATTCTTGCTGTGCTTGTCACACATTTTTCCAAATTGTATGAACTGCCACCTCAAAACACATGATTGATACACTTTAATTTCCAAATCTTGCCATTGTTCCAGGTGCCTTTATACTTTTTCCCAAGTTCCAGACACTCTACTTGGTTCTATGATGGGGACCTTGCCTTATTGCAAACAGACCCAATACCTAGGAAAAACTTCTGGATTTGGTCCTTTGTTCTTACGGTAAAAGATACAGCACTGGCATTTCCAAGCCACATTTCTGGCACATGACATTTCCTTGTGAAATCAGTTAAGGGGAGAGACAGGAAATACCTCTAAATTAGTGACAAGGCTTCAAGAACATGCATGGGGTGGTTTTTTTTTTTCTTTTGCCCATGTCTATCCCAAATGAGCCAACTTTATTTAAATATATTTAAAATATTTCTTCTAAAACTAGAGGCTATCTCAATACATTGCACTGTAATATATTTTTAAGTGAAAAGAGGATCATAAAAATGCATTATTAATCCATTTCAGCTGAACAACTGTCAGAAATGTCATACCTAAATCTATTTGCAGAAATTAACGCATAATATTACCCAGTAGATACTAAGGCACAATTCACAGTAGTGGATAAATCCCTGTTTGAACAGATGGGCTGAAATGTTGGGACATCAAGCTGACTAATTTGGGTATCTCCCAAGTAACCTCCATAACCATGGGTGTGCTGTTATTTTTCTTTCTCACTAGCAGGTACAGTTACAGAGCAAAATCCAACAGAGCTCTTCCATCCACCATGCTGGCACCTGGACAACATTCACAGGATTAACTAAAGGAAAAAGCACTGCAAATGACAGCCACACCTTCCCCTTCCAGATGTGAGGAGAGGAGGTATCACATGTCCTGTATGACAAGTCCTCAAACTCAACTTGAGGCACATCCCTTCTCTGCTCCAAGAACTTTCAGGGAATTTGCCGCAGGATGTGGGTCTGCATGGACTCGTGACACAGCTGGTGAAAAGTGCCAGCGTGTCACGTAGTGACTGAAGCCATAAATCACCCGGAGACTGATGAGTGAGCCTCTCCCCACCAAGCAGCTCACCAGCGGGGCTGCCTCCATAGGTACCCACGTAATGCAAAGCAGGAAGGGAGTTGACCTCCATTGTCTCTGTGAGGTGCAATGCCAGGCTCAGTCACACACAGAAACGGGAAGGCTTTCACCCCATCTCTAGAAGTTCTCTTAACCACTTCCTGATCATTTCTTCCTGCAGGAGTGGAAAGCTTTGAGGAGAGATCTTGACACCACAGTGACTGGGACCGCTGCTGCCACAGATGTGACTTCAAAATCACACCTTGGTTTCCCAAAGAGCCCAAGGAGAGGTCTAACAGGAAACAATTCTTCTCAGTCCTTGGAGGAGTGAGCACTTCAGAAAAATTAGGTCTATGTTTGGTGACAGCAAAGACCAGGCTTATAATCTAGAGCTAAAATAATTTATTTTAGTAAGGATCATCTACTGTGCTCAGTAGTCAATTTTAAGCTGTAGTATCCTGGTTTACAGCTCTCTTTTGCAATGCCCAGTGTATATTTCATTTGCAGAACAGCACTGGTGAGTATAACATTAACAGATTGCTTTCTAAATTTCTTTCTCTCTTTTTTAATAAAGGTTTGTGAGTTACAGAAGTGCAAAAAGTGCTTTAAACCTCTTAATTTGTTTTGTTTACTTCTGTAGCTTAAAAAACAGCCAATTGTTTTTAATTGGTTTAAAAAAAAATTGCTCGAGGCAGAAACCTGGAAAACCAATCTTCTGTCTGGAGTAAATTTTTACAGCTGCCTTTTAAACCTCTGAAAATAGGGTTTATAATGGAAGTGCTGACACAACCTTATCTACAATATATCAGTGTGAACTGTACCGCTATAATAAGCAGTTATTATGTATGTGTAAAAATAATGAGAGCCAGTGTCTGAAGAGAGTTAATGTAAAATGCTAAGCAATTGTGGTTGGTTGCACAGTATAGGTTAATATTCTTTCATATAGCTGCACTTTTTCCCCTTTTGTCCTCCAGAACTCCTAATGAAAATTCTGATACCTGACGGTAATGATAAGCAGCCATTCACACATCCTTTGTGTCAAGGCTAGAGCATTAATGCTTTCCTTCATATAACATTTTGCATAGCCTAAAGCATCTATTAAAATCCTTTGTAAAATTCATGAAACAAAAGTGGTGGGTTGAGTCTAGTGGGAGAGCAAGTAAGCTGCTTATTAGCAAAAAGTCAAAAACACAGGGCCAATTACAGATCTGAACAAGAAAGGCTACAGAACAGCATGGGGAGTAATTCTTTCTTCAGCCCAATGGGCTCAAGTGAGAGGCAACCTAGATAAAAATATAGCAAATATTCTAAGCAGTAATTAAACTAAAATGTTTGGAGTTAGAAACAGCTCTATAACAACTGAAGGATATGCTCAAGTAAAACAATTGTCTGGTCTCACATAGATGCTAAATTGGAAGGATTTAAGACTGCTCCCTAAAGGAATGACTAAGGGGTAGCCAAGAAGAGCTGCAAGCTCAGGAGATATGTAAAAACTCTGTTTGGTATTTCAAATGCTATAAATTAGATAAAAAATGAGCTTTTCTACTGAACAAGCAACATAAAACTGAATAAACCACAATAAGATTGCCCTTTTTCTGTTATAAACTTTACATTAAGCCTGTCATGTTCGATGACAGCCTAACAGACCTCATTCTTTACCCTTTGGAATTTGAAAGATTGGCAGATGTCGTGATTTCCTTAACACAAAAGACCTTGCAGATAATGTTCACCACACATACTTTTAGTTTCGTAACTTCACTTCCTTACTTCCAGAATCATCAGGTAAAATTTCCAAATAGAACTTGAGATTTTTCTCTGATCAATAATTGTTTCTGACCCCGAGGAAAATCTTTTATTGACGAAGGAAAAACGTGACATGGGCAGCAATTTTTATGATTTGCTTTACTAGTCCAAACATGCCCTTACATTCATAATAATGAGCTGCTTTGCACAAAACAGCTCATTATTATGAACAGAGGGGTATAATATTGTTAAGTAAGCTGAGTCAAAGCAGAACTCATTGAGGCTAGCTCTCAAGTGAAAGCAGTTTTCCCTTTAAAACATCCCTCCTACCCTTTAAAATCTATTGAAAAACCACACACGGTTATTTTTTAAAAATTGGAATGTGGTAAGAATCACAACTGGCATTTTCTAACACTTGGCTAGAAAAGTTTGTGTGTTGTTATTCATTTACTTTTCAATGTAAGAATTGTTCCAAGATGTTCTGTAAGTCAGGGTCATTATGCAACTTCTTAGGGGGTCATGCTTTATTCCTGTGAATCTGAGAGAGAATTTAACACCTATTTAAAACAAGGAAATCCTGGCCCTGCACTTTTGCAGCCAAGCAGTATCAAAATGCAGTGGAGCTCCTGTGCCATATGGTGGGAGGGAGGGAGGCAGAGGAAAAGCTGCAGAGGCTTCTGCAACCTGCCCCATGCAGCCAAACCCTGCAAACCCCTCCTGAGGAGGAGTCTGGGGGAGACCAAGGGAAGGGCGGTGGGAAGGCACTGACTCCCCTTGCTCTGGGATCAGGGAGCACCTCACCCCGGGGGAGAGCTGCCGTGCAACCCGCTCCTGGAGGGCAGGGTTGTGAGGAGGATGGCCAGGAAGTGCCCTGGATTTCAGGAAGGGTCAGGATTTCATCCCTCCTGATCTTCATTAAGCCACACCTTTATGATATGTTCTTAAGCAGATAGCAGCAGTGAAGTTCAAGTTACTTCTGATTCAAAAGCTTGCAAAATGTATTAATGCAGTGTAATCAACTAAAGAAATTGTAATATGTCTTTCTTAGTCAATAGCTAATAACATAATAAAATAATCCATTTCTATTTCTAATACATTTTACTAGAGAGATTTGGGACCTTCAGGTTTTGAAAAAGTGAAGATGCTTCTTAAAAATTGTATCCCAAGTAGTCATATAGCAGTTTAGCTACTACCTCATCAAACATAGAATGGTCTAATTAAAAAAAAAATTGTTCAAGAGGCATATAGCATGGATGACATAATTGCATTAGAATAAGGAAATCAATCGAGCCAACCAGCCTTTCAGTCCAGCCAGCCATTTACATACATTAAAGTCACCATGTTGATTGGAGTAGCATAAATATGACTAAAGTGTGCTAGCTCTCTAAATGAAAAAAACCCCACACAAACCAAATCTACAAAATTATTCCAAATATAGCATCAAGAGATTCTTGTGGTTTGTGTTTTCAAAATGAGATTTCTTAAAATAAGGTTAAAAAAAAATACATAAACTGAACAGACAAAAGATTTCAAAGCTCTATCTCCCTGTAGTTTCACTAACATGTTAACCTACTTACAGCAATTAGTGCTTCATTAGTAAGGCTAACTAACTGTTGCTATGCCCTGTAATGATTTGCCAGGTTTTCTATATACAAGTGCATAATCAATGTTTTCCAATTACTGCTATAGTGCAACCACTATTTCAAATAAACTAGATAATAATACAAACCCATTACTGAATCTGAAATAGCAGAGGCATTTAATTGCAAGGCAGTTCTTTTCAGCTTTTAAAATTTTTCACACTAATGAAGTGTCATACAAAAAAGTTGTATTGATTTTTCCACCACATGGCTTCAACCACAAATATGTAATTATCCCTTTTATATCTAGCAAGGGGATTAAAATAATCTATAGTATATAGCCTTTACTTATCCCTGATGGGTCTAGTAGTACTTTTACCCTTTTCAAAATATGCAGCTTTTTGATGAATGAACTTTCGGTAAAATGTTGCTTTATTTGCTTCATATCTCTACTTTTTTGAAGCTGTCTAGCATGCAAGGATTGGAATTTTAAGTTTTCAGTTCTACCACCAGCGGAGGAGAAGGAAGCCTGATCCTGCACTGCCAAAACAAGGACAAGTTTCTGCTGCAGATCAGGGCCACATCACCTAATCGTGATCCTCTTCCCCACCTCAGCGGTCCACATCAATTCAATTAAGTGCCCAGAGCCAGCATTTTGCTGGTAACATAACTTTTAGTTAGTGCTTTCAAATGCTTCATGGAGCTCCCGTGCAGCCCTACTGGCAGAGAGCTACATACCTGGGGTACAGCTGGGGCAGGGCAGCTGACGCCCTGATCCCTCAGTTTCGCTGCAGCTCCCAGGACCTCTGCAAGCAGAGCATCCCCTCTGCCAGGGGGGTTTGGTGGCCACATCTCCAACAGGAGCAGTGGGACTGTGCCCAACACCTACAGCACTTGGGATGTTTTATGTTCTCAGCACCAGCTGGGTGCCACAACTTAAAATATTATTTCAGAAAAAGCAGGATCCACCAGATGCAAACTATGTCAAGGGAACTCCTGTCCCACCAGATGAGGCTAAAGCACATAATAAAAATTATCTTCTTTTCATGGATATTGTACAGATTATTTTATTCCTCAAATGCCTGGAAGGAATTCCAGCTTGATTTTAATATTGTTTCTATTAAAGAAAATCTACAAAATGCTTTAATATGGAAGCTAAAACCCCATGCAGAAAAGTTGAAAAAAGAAAGCCCAAACGAACACAGTTTTTACACTAAAAGAGGCCACTTTCTTCACATTATTAGGGCCAAAGCAGTATCTCCCAGCAGTAGTTTCACTAATATGTTAATTTATTGGCAGCTGTCAGTTCTTCCAGATATACTGAAACTCACCAAAATCTGCTGTTCTTCTGTCTTGTAGAATATATATTTTAATAAGAAATTTGTGCAAATCAGGTATGATTGAGAATCATACACCTATTAAAACCATATGGATATTATAAAAATCTTATAAGTTAAATCTCTTGGATAAAATATAAAACCATCGCACAGCCATTGAATGAGAAATATTTTTGTACAGGTAGATATATTTTTTCCCTAGATTTTTATTTACAAGTTAGTATTTGAGGGCCAAATATTGAGTACCATTTAAGTAACCAGATAGAGAAACATATCTAAGCTTGTTATTAAAATCTAATTTAATTAACAATAAATACATGTACTAGACCACTTTAAAAAGCTCTAAGAAAACTTAAAACTTGCAAAAATATTTTAAATATTAGAAAGTATTTAATATGCCAAAGAGCAGTGAAAACTTGAAATATTATAATGCTCATTTCTCTCTCAAATGGATGCATACTGTTCCTGGGCAGTACATACATGTGTTACAATCATTTTCTTCAGTAGTACAATGGACTGGAAAATTCCATTTAAAAATTAATATTTTTAACCATAATAATAAGTAAAAAATTCAATGAAACACAAAATTATGTCTCATCCAATTAGTGCAGAATAAAGCTGTTCTATGATTTTTAACACTGAAAGTCTCTCAGTGCTGCATTTTGTACTTTTTCAGATAGGTCAGTTGCATGTTTCCCTTTCTATTTTCATAGATTTCAAAATACTCTAAAATACTTCTACAGTCATCATAAAGTTTACAGTAAAACAATTCAACATTCACTTATTTCGTTATTCCTCAGCATGCAGTAATAAATAAAAATTAGTGTATTATTCTTCTTTAATTAAAATGCCTCATACATCAGTTACAAAGGACAATGACTAAAATTGTATGCAAAAGTAAAAAAAAGTCTCCTCAGAAGAATTTAAGAAAAATATACACACTCCTTGTGGAAGTGTGTTTCCAGGATAATAAAAGGCCATTACCTTGACCGTTGACATGAAGCCATCAGAGTCATATTTATTGATGAAACTTTCAGCTCCCAATCTGCTGCACTGAATGAGCATCATACAGCTGTCAGCAAAGGCAGAGCACAGAAACAGTGATAGCTTGTGACATTTTCCTTTCATAATTTATGAAAACAAAATACCTTAGAGTTTGCAGAACACCAGAAGAAAAATTTTAGAATAGTCCCTTTAAGGAAAAAGCCTGTAAGATAAATATCTTAATAGTTTATCTCTGTTACCAGAGAAATGTATCTGTAAGACTGATGTGTCCATGCAGAATTAATTGATAATGCCTAAGTAATGTACTCAATGAAAAAAGAAATGCTGGCACACTGCAAAGAAAAATAAAGCGAAAAAGACCTAAAATTAGAACTTCCAAAATGGTATTGTGAGAATGCTTTGGGGTTCTTTACAGGAAAATAAGCTTTGAAACCTTTTTAAAATTAATTGCATTAATAAATTGCTATAATAATTAGCATAATTTCAGAAGAACTAAGACACAGTTAGATGACACTTTAAGTATTATAAACTCAAGGTGAACATCTTTAATATTGAAAAATGTCATTTGCACATATTAGAAACTACCAAAGGGGGAAACACGCCGTGATGTGTTGCGTATCTTCCACCTCTTCATTTCGTGCTGGTTGGATAAGCTACAGAAATGAAGGTGCTTGAAGTTTCTCAGGTAACAGTACTTTTGCTCACAACTCAAGTGAAAAAATGTTTGGATGCCACCACCCACTAGGCAGTATCCCCTTCAGGATGGATGCTGTCAGCATCAGACAAACTCGGAAATCTTAAAGCAGTCCTGCCAACACCCCAGTTCAGGATGCTCAGCATAGGCCTCCCACTTTGCCCAGGAAGATTCCCTTTACCGGTTGAGGAAGCATTAATACCCACACGGTATGCACACAGTAAACATCCTTCCCCCGTTTTTCTCCACATGCTTTTCACACACCAGCTGCCACCAGGGAGGAGACTGTGCTCACAGTGGGTTGCAGTTTCTCCCATAACAACCCCGATTAGAATATTGTATATTTTATATACACATGCATATTTCTGATTAGCCAAGACTTTCCACCTTTGAAGATCCCAAGGGAGAGCTGTGTGCAGCTACCACTGCTTGGCAAAGCTTTGGCAGCAGTTTTGGGGGAAAGAGGTGGCTATCATGAAAGTGTTTATTCACCAGTTCATTATACCTGATGCACATTTCAAAACTATCCACTAGACCCTGGCAGGAGAGTTAAAAACATACTTACAGAAGACTGAGCATTTTAAGATTTTGTTGTGACTTCTCTAGACAGGCAGGAGTGGGAGGTGAACGCACCCTGGCCAGCATCAGCCCTGGGAAACACCAGGTCTCACAGGGAACACCTTACACACAACTTCCTTAACCCTCCTGAAGAGCATATGAGGAGCTTAGTGACTGCTGGGGAACAGGTGACAGGGGTGGTCTGTCAGGACTCTTTTTAAGAGAAAATGGGCAGGGTCAGTGCATGAAGCAGGCCACTGAAGTGAGTTTTGGGGCACAATAATGCCAGTGGTACCATTTCCCTGTAGCAAAGTCTAAACTGCATCCTTACACTGCTCTCAGAGAGAGGGAAGTGGCTTTTCCCATTTTAAAAATTACTTTGAAACATAGATCAGGCAAAGGAAGAAAGAATAACTTACATCAAGTTGTCTTAAACTGAAGGAAAAAAAATCTTAGACTTTTTAACAGTGGATGCTTCTTCCTTCTTCTGTTTTTCAGGGAACAAACCCATCTGTCTTCTCTTTCCCAATTTCTTCTCCCCCAGTCCAGTAACAGGGCAAACCCCTTGTGTTGTTTGCATGGCCCTCCTCCTGGTTACAACCATTCAGCACTAACCTGGTTAATGAAAGATAATAAAAAGTTGCTTTGAAACATCACACTGGTCTCTTCTACCAGATTAATAGCTGCAGCAAGAAGCAGTGGCAGCTGCAGAAACAGGACACTTTTTACAGCTCCAGTCACATGACAGATCTTGGAAGTTGCTTGGTTCCGTAGGCAAACCACTGTGGATTGTTGTGATGGATGCCCACACACTCTGGCACCGGATTGCACAAGGGCAACATCTGGATGGAGCCTGGAAAACAAACCCGAGAGCAGAAGAGAGAGGCAGCCAGGCAGTGCTGCCAGGCTTGGCTCGGTGAAGGACTGAGTATTTGTATCAGTTAAGGATTTGACCTCCAGCCTTGCAGCCATCAGCAGCAAGTTCAGCACCCGAACCACTGCTTGAAGGGAAGATTACCAAAGTCATTAAACGAATGATTAGCCTCCCAGTAGGTCAAAAATAGTGAATCAATCCACTTTTGTAAAGCATTACAGCCAGAATGTGTGAAAGCTTTATAAACCGATACACTATGGATTTCTGGACAAAACCTCTTCTCTGTCTGCTTATAGTCTTTTTTGGATTTGCTCCTTTTTGCTTAATAGAGTCTTAAAATCTGGATATCTTCTTCGCAGTATTTTATAATAACCTCTGAAGAAACAGTCAAGTTTTAAGGCAAAATGCTACAGAAGATGAGTTCAGAAGATCTTCAAAACCAGGAGGAATTGTTGAGGAAGCTATAAAAGCACTGTAGATTGAGTATTTACAACCACCTACCTGTGCTTTGAAAAAAAAGTGTTTTTAAAAACTGGAGAATTTTGATGAGGGCTTACAAAACCACAACTACATGATTGTCCATTGAACACAACTGAGCCTGAGAAATGAAGAATACCTGTCTAAACATGTTTTCTTTAGGAGCATTAAAAGCATGCTTTCATTATCTAAGCAAGTGCACAAACTACCGTGTTTTCAAATAAATTACAAGATAAAGACTCTGCAAATACTGTATGCATAACTATATATTTTAAGACTTACCCACCTGTATGACTACAAATTAGATGGCCAGCTTGGACCCAGCAACTCATCACTTTGCAGATGTTCACAGCCGCAAAAAGTTTAAGGTCTCTTTGACCTCAAAGTAAGAAATTAATCATCTGCAAGTCCTGCATTAGATATTAAAATAAGTAAATTTAAGCCTAACGTAACTCCAAAGTCAAATGCTGAAATTCTCTCTTTTAACCTCTTCATTGGTAAACTCTTAATTAGGTCAAATTCTGAGAAGCAACAAACATCTGGCAGCTGCAGTGGTTTGCCCAGCATTTGTGCTCTGTTCCCCTCTGGATGCAGCTCCCTGGGAGCTCTGCCAGAACAGCCACTCAGAGAGGTGTTAACACCTAGAAATTATAGTGGCATTTCTAACTAACCCTGCAAACCATACTTGTTGCGTTCACATGGATATGTGTGGCTTGGGTAAATAATAATTTATGCCAGACTTTTTTCCTCTTGTGACTTTAGTTTTGATATCACATCATGATTCAAAGCCCGGTGCACCATAAATTTTCTCCAAATGTGTAGTAATTCCTTGGCGCAGTCTAAAGTTATGATTCATTTATACTGGAGTGACAGCATAATACCTAGGTGTCAAAATCCATTAAAACTGTTCAATGTCTTCTGTTTATTTTTAGAACCAATTGAGACTTAACTGATGGTGAAAAATATACAGTCAAGTGTGTTTACTTCACCTTTACAAAGAATCCGTTATAGTCCCAATTAATTTGTTATTCCTGTCACAACAGGTACCGGATACTTCAAAACTGTCATTACCGTTTCTCTCTGTTTCTTTTGCCTTTTCTTTTTTTTATATGAAGGCTTCTGTTTGTTTTTAACCCATTAGTAGGTAATGGCTTTTTTTTTTTGTAAAATAGGAATTTCACATCATTTTCCATTCGAGAAGAAATAAATGTGATAAATAAATACGTTTCCTAATAAACTTACATTTATTGTGCTCAGAATTCTCTCTCTCACAATCAGTTGTCCTAGTGCTGAGTTTAATGACCATTCACAGGATGATACAACTTGTGTATCAGTACAATTGGCTAGACAGAAATTAAAAATATGCTATGTTACAGCTGCGAACACCCAAACAGTTCTTAGCAAAAATTCAGAGCATCTTTTGCCATGCTAAGTGTTAACAGTTCATTCTTGCTTATAGAAAATTCAGAAAATAGTTTCAGGGGGATAGGGAAGGGCAGGGAGAGAACCCCACAAAACCTTCATGAGATGGGCAACAAATGTCAGAGCCAGGCACCGAAGCAAAGGTAATCAGGATACTTCTCTGCAAGTAGCTGTAAACATAACTCCAAATAAGAGTTTGTAGTGGTTGTGTTAGAGAAAGGGCAAATGAAAAACTGATGTTCAAATTGTTTCTACAATACTGGAATCAAGTCAGACTATGTTCAGGGAAACAGTCATGGTATAAAACAAGTACGTTAGGAGTCAAATAAAAAACTGAGTATATCTGCACATACTGGTCCTGATGCAAGGCTGCAGTGGGTGCTGCCTACAGCAGCCCCCATCTCACTTGGGAAGATGGGCCCACAGCCTCCTCTTCCCCTTCTCTCTCCCTAGCCTGGGAATTTTGGCACATCGTGGGCACTCATCATATTCCTAACTTCCACTCCAGCAGCAAGGGTGACCCAACACTCACAGGGACAAGATGGAAACAGCACCCCACAACTCAGGACCTGTGGTAAGGGTACCAGGGCAAATACAAGCCAAAGCCAGGGCATCACATCCTCATGGGTTAAGAACCAAACGGGAAGGAGCTCTGGAGTATGTACTGTAGTTCATAGTTTTACAGCACTCAGAATCATCTACTTTCTGGCTTTTACTTCTGGAAAAACAAAATACAGGATTACAATTGAGTATAGGACTTGACATTACTTAGATGTATCACTGGTAACCCTGCTGCTGCCCCAGCAGCATGGACTGTCACTCATTCCTGAGGCATGTTAGCTCACTGAAGCAAAAGGCAACATCATTCTTTTTTTTTAAATTAATCTCTTATAAGGATTTTATTGCAATTTGGATGATTATACTCTGTAGTCATAACTATGTAAAATTAAGCATAAATAGCTTAAGTGACTCAGAGGAATTAGAAATTAAATAGGCCTATTGGAGTAAATCTATCCTCCTATCATTATACTATGCTATCTACAGTATATTTTCTGGTCTTTTGACTTGTTCAGTTTTTAAAATCTCAGAAATGGGGCTTTAGTGATTTTTTCTTTTTACAGTTGCTGCCTAACCTAATAGACCTTACACTTAGCTAAATTTTTTTAATACTTAGTTTCACTACAGTTGAGTCTCTTTGATTCGCCCTAAGGACCTTATCTGCTTCCAGCATCCTGAATCATCACACCCTTCCACTTCTTTTACCAGTTGCAAACACACGCTCTGCCCTCTCCCATGTTGGTTCTTTAGCTCTTAGAATACAATTTAGAGCTCTTCAGTAATGCCATCATGTCTAAAACCTGCAGATGTTGCTGCTAGACACCAGAGTCCCAGCACAGTGGGAAAGACCTGAGCACAAAGCCATGTCTCAACTCTCCCTTGTACCTTGGGCCATTTGCAGATTTCCACACTGACCTCGTGCTATTGCTTCTTGCCACAGTCATAACCAAGAAAGAAAGTATTTCAATAAGAAAATAAGTGGGTTCTCCTTTACGAAACCGTCCACACTCTTCACAGGATGGGGGTTTTCTTATGATAGTGAATTAAATTTTTGCAAGAGATCATTTTCAGACATTTCAGAGTAACTATGGAGAGTGAGGGCAGCACTGCAGTAGGAGGAACAAGCAATGAGAGACTACAAAGGGCTGCTAAATTAGCATATTATTTCTTGTAAATAAAAAGCATATCATTTCTTGTAAATTTTTAAATTATTCGTTTCCTGGTCCAAACTAATTTTTCTGACCCCTGTACCTGTAAAATCACGTCAGCTTATCCTACTGGTTTACAACGTTAGAACTCATTCCTCTGAGGCTGCCCAGAGTGACCTAACACACCAGCTTACCTCTCCTACTCTGCACTGCCTTTGTACAAGAAAATGGAACCGGCAGGAGACGAAAATCCCTCATTGCATCTAGCTGCTCTTTGTGAAAACCAAAAGCAGTAGTTTGGAGCTGCTTGCATGTCCAAAATAGGCTTTTTTTTGCAAAATCTGTACACAACTCCATGCAACACAGCAAGACCAAACAGCCAAGCACTAGAGGTTTTAGCACAATCACTATCACAGTGAGTCACACTCTGGTGACTCATGCCAAAAACTCACAACTTTTAAGCCCAGTCGTGACCAGTAATAATGTGGCTTACACTCAGTTAAAACCAACAGGCCTTATTTGAGTAGTTTCAATTCTCATCAGCTAACTGTGCCTTCCAACACTTACCTGCCCATAAATCTATATTTATATAAATGCAGATCTTCTATAATAAAATGTAATGGTCTAGTGAGAATCTCATCTCCATATGGTAGGAAGGAGGAAAAGAAAAGAAAATGAAACATTTTGGGGAACATTGTGTTAAGTATCACAAAGCAATCAATGACACATGGCCAGATAAGTACTAGCATCGTGCAAATACTATTTTAAAAATCTCAGCACTGAATTTGTCTTTAGAAAGAGTGCTGGGGCTTGCATAGCAACTCATCCAATTACTAGACTGGTTTAGGAAACGGGCAAATGTTTGGAGCAAAACTCTTCCCTTCTACAGAACAGTTTTCAAACACGTGTGACACCCACAATGAAGAAGCATTAGGGTTCACTGTACAACTGAATTTTTCACTGTAAAGCATCAGCTTGCAGGACTGGAATTTCTAAGACAGAACAGACATTTTTCTCAAGAGTGATGTTTGTCCACAAAGGGGTGGTTTTGAGCACAGGCTAAGGGGTAGTTTTTAATCCGAAGGGTGTTGGACTCACCCTACCAGCTTTCAGGTCCTCCTCACTACAGACTTTACAAAAGCTACTTAAGGCTGGTTAATGTATCTTAAATCACAACACACAGATATTCCTCTTTGGATTTTCAGGAGTATTTTACACCTGTAAGAAGTGATTACATAGTTATGAATATCTGGATCCATAAACATGATCAGCTGTAGAACGGAGCAATAGTGTCTATTTCAGAGCTCTTGCTGGCCTGTGGCTTTAGTGGTGAACTGGTGCCACACTTAGTGTGGGTAAGCTGTTCTTTGGGTTTTGTTTGGACCTTGTAATCAATGTCTATAAGAGAGAGAGATGTGGAAAACCCATGGAATCAAAGGCTAACACACTAGATAAATCCAGAAATTATTATTTGGTTGCTTCAGCTTTTTCTTATGAAGGAAGAAACCTCATGGAAAGCTCTCTCCAGCATTAAGGTGAGCTTTTCTGCAGTTTGTTTCATTCACAAAGATTTCTCTCTTTTCTAGAGAAGAGACACTTA
Source organism: Falcunculus frontatus (assembly GCA_013398115.1). Taxonomy (NCBI): domain Eukaryota; kingdom Metazoa; phylum Chordata; class Aves; order Passeriformes; genus Falcunculus; species Falcunculus frontatus. The sequence goes on along the minus strand of VZRV01004979.1, from coordinate 2,346,162 downwards.
ATTTTTGCAAGATGCGTTTGAGCACCCAGTCTCATCCCATATAATCAGATTCGAACAAAATTTAATACCTTGCACTGGAGAAAACAGTTTAAAAAAAAAAGTTCCTGTAGAGATAATTTGTGTTAAGAAATAATCTTGAAGGCCAGTGATTTTTTTTAACATACAAGGAAAAGAGGAGCCAATGCAAGTAGAATGGCAGGAAAATACATGTATTTGCAGCTACTCCTACAATTCTGTAACAAAGGGGAAGGCTTCTTTAACTTTTAATAAGACCTCGCTTTCCTCATTCATTCTTTTTTGTCAAATAGTTGTTCCAAACAAACACATTGCCTTCTTTAGCTTTCACTGCATGAGCTCACAACCAAGCTACAAGGTTTTTTGTGCTCACGGTTATGGTCCATCATTATTAAATGTCTCTGGTTGGGCAGGAGAGGTGCTCCATCACAAGCAGCCATTCATCAGCGCTTGCCAAGCCGCCTCACAGCTGACCTCTGCAGCAATAATGCCGCATCAAGTAGGCCAAGTACCCGGTTTAGCAGCAGAGCAGAGAGCGAGAGCCAGCCTCAAGATTAAGTGCACTGTTTCAGGTTTGCATTCCCAGGAGCTAGGCGGGCTCACGTTGTATTGATTGTGGAAGTTTACTGGTAAGCATCACAAACAACAATGGCCAGGTCAATGATCGGCAGGGCCCGCTCAGGAATCCCCCTGGAACGCCGCGCGCTCCGGGCCCAGGCGCAGCGATCATGACAGCTGAGTGCAGGGTGAGTAAGGTTTACGGGGAAGGGAAGAGTGAGAGCCTGCAGCATGAAATGACATTTAAGCAAGTTACACATGGGAGCACTATGAGAGATGATGCAATTATATTTTTCCAAGTTTCCAACTGGCAGCAAAACCCTGTCATCTCTCAGTGTTTATGTGTTCAGCCAACTCCATGCTCATTGCACTAAATAGCTGTTCAGGAACAGAATAAGAATACGCAAATGCAGGTATTAGTGAGTATAAACTATAGTAAGACCAAAGCAAAGAAGTTTCCAAGCGTCTGTCTCTTCTAACAGCCATACAGGTTTGGCACCAGGATCTGAAAAAGAATCTATTTATAAAATCTCTGTGTGTTTGCTTTGAAGACAGAAAACCCCACAGACTGTTCAAAACTCTGGCCAAACTTTTGAAATAAAATATTTGTTCTGATTCTGTGAATAAATGGAAGCCTGTGTTTAAATCACACTGGGACCTGAGAGGAGCCCTGAGAGTTGGATTTGATGATCCTTGTGGATCCCTTCCAACTCAAGATATTCTATGGTTATATTAGAATTAACATCCAGACTTAGTAGCTATCCTCCCATGTGGGACCAAATTCCACAGCCATACTGATAATCCAGTTTTAAATTTTTACTGTGTATTACATTAAATGTTTACCTAAAAGCTCATACTTAGAAGTATAGGATCCCTTCTGAAATCTTATTTATTAATACTGGATACCAGTATTAATGAAACCATTTAGAATGATGTTGTAGGAATCTAGAGAAATTCCAAAGTCTACCTAGGAGTCCAGCAGTTCTAAACCTGTGTTTTAGTTTTCCTGCTTAGAATTTAATTTGCTCTTAAGGTGCTTGGCCTCTACGGAAATTCAAACAGTAAAAATAAATGACAGTAAGATTGGAGTTAAATTGTTGTATAGAATACACTTTAGCTGTAGTTTCCAACCTTTAAATTAATGGAGATTCTAAGGCCATGTTATGGGGGCTTAACTGTAGTATATTTATTCTTCTACCTGAAAATGAAGACAAAATGATTGTCCACGTGTATCTATGGAAAGAAATGAATAAAACCTGAGCAAATATACTCCTTTTTCTGTTAAAATAATAATCTTGTATGTCCAAAAATATTTCAGTACCATGCAAAAAAATGTCATTTATCAGATTGCAACATAGGACCCCCTAATGATGCTTTAATTGTTCAGAAAAGTAATACTAGTCTCATTGTAAGTCTATGCAATTACCGAAAGGGTCAACGTGTTTAATACAAATATTTTTAATTACTGTTGTAACTCAAACTCCATTCCAAGTTTTGCCTTGGAGACCATATATTTTTACTATACTAGTTCAATGGTGTTCAAAAATAAATGAATTAGAAGAAAAAATTTTATGGAATTTATATTTTCTTCTGTGAGTGTTCTGGAGTAGTTCTAAAAGATAAGTTAGGTGGGTGAAATAAAGAAAACACACTCTTATGTCCAGATGAAATTTAAAAAAATGAGAGCTTTTTGTTTTTCTTTAAAAGATAAAGGTATGTACTCCAATAAGACACGGGGCAAGAACATCCCTGATAGCTCAATCTATTCCGAGATAATGTAAGAATTTGGTTACAAGCTTGCCAATTAATTATGCTATTTGACACTTGGGACCAGCTGAAGTCTTGCTGATGTGATTAAACACTTTTAATCTGCTCTACGGAAACATTTAAGCTGCAGTATTTATAATTATTTTGTTTTAAAAGTGATTGTTACATAAATTTGATAGGAGAAAACAAAAATGTGAAAATAACTTTAGGCTTTAGACAACAAAAGAATCCAAGTAGGCAGCACATCCCATCTATATCCTTGCAATTAATAGGAAAGAAGTCTCACTCCATGATAGTTTCATCTCTATTGGTAGAAGTGCTTAGCAAGCACGTTATAACCCACAGATTTCCATTAGGGCAGCACACAGCACCAGTAGTTTATGAATAACGCAGACCCTGCAACTGTAACAGGGGAATAGCATAACAGCCTAGAAAAAACTCACAGAAATGGTTTTTTAAGGTGCCGTTGGGTACAGGTTTTTCTTCAGAAGTAACCCCTTAAAGCCATCCTGTAGCAGCATGGGAGGGTTGTTCTTGCATCACCTTTCCACATACCCAACACAGTCACAGTTTTCAGGTGGGATTGTCTTTCGTGAGACAAAACCGTGTGACCCCATCGCTGCTGCTCACCCAAGGCAGTAGGAAAGTACAAGTGTTACTTCTCTCATCATTCTTTCTGTGTGTAAGTAACAATCATACAGCTCCTTCCTCTAGGCTGGGCATTGTTACCTGACAGAAGTAATTAAAACAAATAAAGAGAAGAATTCGTGTCTGGCTGCAGCAGTTAACTCGCCTTGACAGGGTTTGCATGTGACAGCACCAAAGCAACGCTTGGTGCCACTGGACTATAGGCAGAAAGTAAAAGGTGGTTGAGGGGAAAAAAAACAACAAAAAATAAATTAAAAGGATTTTTGCCTTTTAGCCACTCAGGATAAAATAAAGTCTCTTTGTCATAGTCAGTTTATCACATTAAGCCTGAACTAATATTTTCTAATCATAGTGACCTCATCCTGCCAGAATGCACCGGCCCCTAATCCTCGCTGTAATGTTTTCTCATTAGCTGCTCAGCATCGGCCACACTGGTTGTAGCAGCTAAGCACTGCCTCAGGCACCACTGGAATTAATTACCAGAAGAAACACTGCTGTTTTGAATTGTCATCTTGAATTTATCACTTGCCACTTAATGTACCTCATCTGACCTAGCAGCTCCTCCGTGTCACCGGAGGCTCGGCACCGGCCCGAGGTGGGCAGCGCGGGGAGCTGCGGCTCCCACCTGCCCGGGCAGCTGCTCCCGGCCTGGCTGCAATCCTGCCCCGCAGGCAGAGCAGGATAACGATGCCCCCAGCAAATTGCAGATTACCCACAGCTCACGCCGCATCCGAACCCGAGGAGGGCTCGCTGGGAGCTGGAACTGATCCACGCAGCCGGCCCTGCTTGGAGACAGCGATCTTTGGTTTCGCTGGATGGGGACGCACCAACCGCTTGTTTCACTCAGGGTACATTTTCAAAAAATAATCAGAGTGGCTGTTCACATACAGATGAATAAATGGCTGCAGGGGAGCTCACAGAATTAGACCTGTGGCATCTTCCCCTAAATCGTGAAGAGATTGCTCATTAAAACAGAATGGAAGTCAGTAATATAATACCGGTACGAGCTGCCTCTCCATCCCTCCCCCCACATACAGTTTCCATGTGTGTCAAGATGAAGGATCTTTCTAGGGTTTGCATCTTTAAAGCCCGTAATAAATGCATTCTTTTGCTTAAGGCAAAAACATTTATCCAGTATAAAATACAAGTTTTGATGTGCACACACTCTCATTCCCAAGCCTAAATTTTATTTGTGAAGAACTTATAATTGCAACTGACTCATTTCACCTCTTTCTGACAAAAAAAAAGGAATAGCCAGAATACCCAAATTTCTGCTCAAAGCTGTGTATTTGCAAGCTCCATTGAAGTGCTTAACTCCATAAGAGATGTGATTTTGCTATCGGTGAAAACAGGGATGGCTCAGTGTAATAAGCCAAAACTATCCTACAGATAACATAAATATTAAAAAAATTGCCTTCTAGTAGGCTTCTAACAATAAGAATTCTGAACACGTTTCCTAGGCAAAAAGGTTTCCTCTTGTTACCACACTGTATACTCATCACAGTAAACTTAGAGAGATGTATAATGTGATATAAACATTAATAGTTTCACAATTGTGTTTTAGAAAGACTATTTATAGAGAAAATACAAAATGCCTCCCAAAAGTATACTTAGACGTAAGCCACCATAATCTTCTTGCTCATGCAGCAGGAAATCTAATACACCAGCTCAATAAACCTGTAGGAAACAAAGGTTTTATGTAGCATTAAGAGTCACAATATTAAAATACCACATATTACGTTCAACTACTCTTACAACACTCATTTTAAGAGCCAAGAAAATTAAGTGCCAGTTTGAGAGTAATAATATCAGAACATGCAGAAAGAGACTAGAGAAGCACAAAATCAAGAGGACCTCTCATGATATATTTGATGCTTGGGTCAGATCCAAATATTTGATAGCATTGATATTCTGGGTTATCACCAGAAAATGCTGCCCCAACACTGTATTATTCCCTAGAATGTGCTGAAAAATGCAAATTCTCATCAGCTGACTTAAAGATGCTATTTCAAAGTATATACTTTACTCTCTTTATTATTAAGAACAATAAAGTCATCATTATCATTGATGTGTCAGTCAAAATCCATGTTTAAATATAGGTGTATGAGAGAAAATGCATATATGGGCTTGTGAGACTACATTAAAACAGGGTACTAGAGATCACTGACCTTGCGGCAGAATAATCTAGACAACTGATAAAAGTAATCATGATTTAGTCATTAAGGCCTTTCACCAAAAAATTATTAATATTTTATGAAGGTGGTTAAGTGTCAACCTGGTAACTACTACTCAGATTTTCAGTATAGGCAATGCTTTGTAGGATTCAACTCCTGGACACATGGCTCTAGAACTAAAGATAAGACCAGGAACTGGTACTCTCTAAGTTTCCTATTCCCGGAATCCAAAGTCTTTGCTTCACTTCCAACTATCAGTGAAATATATAATCTGTTAACAATTTATGTATTTTTTAGATACCACAAAGAGCCTAACGTGGCTTTTACATTTGTTTGTAAGTTCATGACTGGATACTTGGTGGGGTAGGTTTGGGGAAAATAATTGGACGGAGAAGAAAAGAATGTTTTCCAGCCATTCATACTTTGTAAATGCTTGCTGGATGGACAGAGCTTTGGAAAAGTTTTGGTAAAATGGGTTAATAGATGAAGAACGAGTGTGGTGATCAAGGTACATTTATCATATAATTCACACTTGAATATATTGCATTTATCTAGTTATAACAGCTCCCTTCAGTTCATGCAAATAAGTGGGAAGCAATATAAATTTTATCAAGTCATAGAAAGACTGCAAACCCCTTTAAGAGCATGAAAGAAACTTTTTTTTAAATAGCATATCAAATTGTAAGTCCAAGCAAAACTTAGATAAACACATCATTGAATAATACACTCCTCACAGTGGGAGTATAAGTATTCTGAGGTTATATTTGTATCACACATCTGGAAAAATGACCTTAGGTGTGCATTTTTGGAACATAAGTGTTTATTTCACCCTCTTCTTTAATTATAAAAATCCATATTATAAACTGGAGCAAGCACCAGCTGGCATAAAGAGATTCCTTACAAGAGTAAAGTATATCTAAAAGCAAATTGTGTCTATTTGTTATTGGGAGACCGAGTTTATGCAAGCAATTGTCATGCAAGCAGAGTTGGGAGTAATAATGTGGCCTTTAATGACGGAATGATGGACCTGCCAAACACTAGCTCCTGCCATAGACTGCTTGTATTTCCCTGCACAAAGATGCCCATCTGGGAGTTATTAACATATTCTCGTCAATTCAGAACCTACTTTAACATAATCCATATTTGTTGGAGAAAGTCCAACATCAGCCAGAGAACAGTGGACACGTGATCTGATGACACATTTCAAGCAGCACACATAAAGCATGCTTGGGCAGCTAAGCAATTCAGAAATGCAAATAGCAAAAACATTTCGCTTCCTAGATGAAAAGGACAAATCCCTTCTGGCATAACATCTTCTACACTTTTAATACTGAATGGAAACAACAGAGGTAGGAAAGGGACAGGTAGGTACTTTTTCATTCCATTCCAAGCACACTGATGGAGTCTTGCACAGAAGCTGCTGTTTTTAATGCCCAGCAAATGCTCTGCTGCATGGGGGCAGTGAGAGAGAATACAAATTGTCTTATATCAGCAGTATGTCTTGTTTGTATGGTACTTATGAAAGTGAGTATCATTTATTTAAAGGGACCAGAACTCAGCAGCAAAGAAAGCTTTCATTAGAAAATTAGTTGGTTCTACAGGACAGTCTACTCTTGTAAGCTTGTGTTTTCATAGAATTAGATTTTCATTGTTCTTTATAATTTGGGGTGATTCACTATTAATAAAGTTTCCTGAAGTTTGAAATTTATTTTAAAGTCTATACTGGTCCTTCTGAGGCCTCACCACATGATCAAAGCGCTGGTGCCAGCAGGACACTGTGGAAGTGCCAGCACTCACAGAGGGCTTGGTGCAGCACTCGGATGTACAGTGTTCCAGAATGCTGACACCTAAAAACTAAGCCCCTTTTTAATCCCTCAATTCAATGGAATGTGATGTTTACTGACTTCAGTTTCTGGATGGATAAAACCCCATTTTTTCCTCCTTTTTTCATCCAGTCTTACTCAATTTTGTCATTTTTAGTGTTCGAAGTAATATTGCTTATGACCTTTAAAGACCTTCAGGGAGATACCACTTTTCCCATCACCCAGCCACTATGGATTGATTCCAACACGTCTGTGAGCTACAAAAGGATAGTGTAAACAATAGCTTCCCATTAAACTTCAGTTAAACATTAGGACTGCTGTCCAAAGATCATAGTTAAAGATAACTGAAGTGTTACTATATTCCTTTATGTAGCTCAGTCATGACCCTAATTAATGTGTCTAGTTTAGACATGTATTTCTTTAAGTAATGGGTGGTTTGTTTGGACAATTAGGCAGAGTTGAAAACTGGGTCATAAAAAGTACATTATTCAGCATTATTATGAGTAAAGCACTATTTATTACCCGAACTTTACAATACACCATTATCAATCATTACCTGTCATTAAGGTATGTTAACATGAGATCAAAGAGACAAAGCCAACTTAAACAAACAGAGGTGCAGAGAAGGCTTTTAGACTCTCTTATTTAAATTGAAACAAGTGTAGCTGAGTCCATTGATTAGCTAGAATTTCCTTTCAACTGAAGATGCAAATCAGGTAATCACTGCAATCTCAGAGCAACCCTTACTCCTTGACACAGATCACAGCTGTGCTCTTTGCAGGAGAGAAGTGGCTGGATGCACCCATTGAAACAGGGGAAAATCCCACAGGGCTTTCTAGATGCAAGTTTAGATTCAATCTCTCATTAACTCTCACCTACAATACTATTTGATCATTTGTTAAAAACAATCAACAGGAATAATCTAAAACAGAGGGAGGTTCCTGATTTTGAGAGATTCGTATCTTCCAAAAAACCCAAAGCGCTGATTCAGCGAGTTGTTCCAGGCCCATGAACCAAGTTTTTTAGCTATTTTCTTAGCAGCAGCACCCCAGTGTTTGAGACATAGAACTGGATTCCCTTTGCCCTCAGTGCCATGCAATGCTCTCAAACGGCACACTTTGTGTCAAATACAGAAAGGCCTACAAGAGTTCTCTCATCACACTCTGTGCCATGGACCTCAGCAGCCATCCTGAAAATCAGGAAATGATCCCTGAAAACACAGCCCTGTTGTGCAGTGAATAATACTGCTCTATGAGCAACATAACAATCAAACTGATGCAATATTTCCTTGGAGCTAGCACAACATGTAAACTGTTGGGCAAGGTTTTCACACAAAATAACAGATTTTAGATGTGTGAGCATGTTTGGATTTTTTCCAGCTGTGCTATTTAACAGTCTTGCTGCAGTCTGCAATTTTGTTCTGCCCTGCAAGATTCAATCAATGTTCCAGAGAGCTGAGAAGGACAAAACTAGAAGTCTCAAACTATTTCTGATCAAACAACCCTGTGCCAAATCTTTCTGAAATTTTTGAACCATTTGAATACCTTGTTTCTCAGTACAGAGTTAATCATCTTTTTTTTCTTTTCCAAGTAAGATTATAAGTCATAGACACACATCAATCCTCACTTCCATGGAAATGTTTCCCTCAAAAAGAAGTTCCATATCAAATGCATCCATATCACACTCTAATTTCTTCTACTGATCACAACATCTGTACTATGATAGAACCAAACATTTAGAAATAATTGATAACTATCCTCATGTTTTCTCTAATACTATATATAACTGGAAGACTATTGCCAAGGAAATGGCATTGTCTCAGAAACTCAGTTTCAGAAGGCAAATGAGGAGCAGACAAGCAGAAAAAGAGTATATAGCCCAAATCTGTCAAAGCAAATAATTCTGGGGCCAATTTGAAACCTTCCCAATGCAAAGAGAATAAGTGGTAGGGCCAAGCACTTAAGAAGTGAGCAAGAGCTATGATGTAGAAAAAAATTGTAAGAGAAAACATTAATTGTACCTCACACTTCTCTGATCAGTTATGGTATTTTCAGAGGTCTTTTATACTATCAAGGTGCTCCGTTAACACGTTATAAATATTCTGAGAAAACAAATCCTGCAGGCATCGGGACGCCTGTTGTTGTGATGGAGCTACCCCTGTTGTCAGAAAAGCTGACTGTTCTCCCACACACCACTTTTGGAAACAATTTCGTTGAAAACAGCACTCAAAATGAGAGTATTTTCCTTTCATTCTCCTATCTTTTTTTGGTGTAGCTGTTATGTTGCTTTATTCAACCTGGTCTATTGCACTGCATATAGCTACATGATTTTACCTTTTACGGCTCATTTTTAATTGCATATCATTGCTACCTTTCATGTAAAGAGACAGGGCTCTGCCATTCTTACTAATTATCCAAATCACTAGTCACTGCATGTGTGTGGCCTCACCTAAAGCTTTTAACCACAAGTTATGTCACTAAATCAAAGCAAGTTGGAGGTGTCTCTGCTGTAGTGATAAACTAATAAAGGTTGCGTGACATTCCTTTTAACACTTTGGAAGTATTGTTTCTAGGATTACAGCACTCAAATACAATGAATAATTTGGTGGAGGCAGGCAGGGAAGGCTGGAAGGTTATCCCATGCTGTGGGTTAGTGCACTGCAGCCCTAATGCACTGACTCAGTCTCAAAAACATTTAGTGACAAAACCCACCACAGTGAGGGCACCACTTTAACTCTTGCCTCAGGATAGCTCCAGATTCAACATTTGTGTTGGGGAACACTCCGGAAAAGGTCTTCATCCTATTCACACTGACTCTGGTCTGCCTCTTTCCTCACAGTACACTTCAGCTTACTCTGACTCTTCAGAATTTTAGCATTAATTAACAATATCACATTTATTAAATGAAGTAGTAAGATCCAAAATTGAGAAAAAGCTGGCATGTCCCTCATTAAGCCACAGTGGCAGTGTGTGCAGCCATGTGTGCACTTTTGCCATGTCCTGCTCTTGGGCAGGAGCAGAGTGATGCAGCCAATGTGTCATGGCAATGTAGCCATCACTCCTTGTTTTTCTGAATGGATACACCTCTCCCTGTCTCTCACATACACATCTGCTTCCTCTGTATAGCACTTCATCCTTTATTTTTCACTCTAAATCCATCAAAGTAAGAAATAATGGATTAGCTGTACATGTCCAAAACTTCCCCCTTAGCCTTCTCAATTGCAATCACGTGTGAAGCAGGGCAGGAATATTTTTCTTTCTTTCTTTTCAGATTTTCTCATTATTTTCTCAGATTTTCCTCAAAAATACTAAGATCTTCTAAAGTATGTCACTACACCATGAGAGAAGGAAAAGGGAAGAGAAGGCATCTCCCAGTAGATTGAGGAGGCTCGTGGAACAATAATCCGATAAACGAGGGATACTTCACCCATTTCTGACTCTCTGGTTTCCCTTCTCATAAATCAGTCCCTGGGATAAGACTAAAAGGTAGTCCATGCTGCTCCATTTTCTGGTCTCCCTAAATCTTTAATACAAAATGGTTTACCTGTAGCATTGCAGGTGGAGGTGTTCATTCTGAAAAGGACACTTGGCTGGAATTGCAATGGCAGAAACAGCGATTTTCACTTTACAGCCCTGACCTAGGCCTACGTGGTCCAGACTTGAGTGCACACGTGGGCCTTTTGATAAGTCTGTGTCCATTCTGACGACACTTTCCACTCCCAGCCCTGCAAACCTTGCCCACAGAAGAGTTGAGACAGGCCACTGTGCTCCTACAGAGTATTTAAGCTTTGATGAATCTGGTTTTGCCCTTCACAAGAATATGTTAAAAGAAAAAAAATCTTTGATTGGTGCTAAATGAAGAAATTACTGAAATATCAGTTAAAAACAAAATTAAATTGATTTGATTAGATCACATTTTCCTATTTTCCTCTGCATTTGTTTGGTTTGTTTTTTTTAAAATACTGATTAGTAATTTTACATCCTGGCAGGAAAACATTAAATACTTATAATACCACTGTTGCAGTGAAAATACTTGGGTTTTATAATGTCTCTCCAGAGACAGATATTTAAAACTCTACAGATAGGTTAATTTAGCATAGAATAGTGTAATATCTTCCTTATTTCTGTTCATTCATTTTTAAACTGTGATACCAGGCCTAGGACAAGTCACGCATCACACACTAGTCATCACACACAGATTTCCCATTTCACTAAGAAATGCAAAAACCTTCCAGCTAAAGCCAGTTTGTCAGCTCTGCACTATCTCAGCCAGAAAAGAAGTGTCTGTACAATGAAAACAAGAGCAACCACCAGTTATGGTGCTCTGAACTGCCATCACACAGAATTCATTCAGGTCACCACAACTTCATGGTCAAGCACATGATTTCTGTTTCACAATTTTGCTGGAATTACAATTGTCCAAATGGGTCTATTAAACCCTTTCTTTGGCCAGTCATTGACAGAATCCAGAGGAGGTTTTCTCTGAATCAAGAAAAAATTTTCAGAGCAGTTTGCCTACACTTCACGGTTATGAGTGCCAGCAGAAGCATGCTCAGAGCCTCTCAAAAGGGGAAGTCTCCCCCAGACATCTCACCAGCACCAGCTCGTGGCTCGAGGGCAGCAAGGGCTCTGGCTGCAGCTGAGCTGGGCGCTGGCAGAGGGTGGGCTCATCAGGGCTGGGCTCAAACGCTGCTTGCTCTGATACAGCTCTTCTCAAGAAGACCCAGAAGGTCCAGGGAACATGATCTTCAGTTATTATGAACATCAATCAGCTTCATGAGACCACATATTCCTCTTTCAAAAGGATTAACACAGGGCAAATCCCCAGTAAGTGCACTAAAATCCGTCCGCAGCAGCTCTGAAGTTGTAGGAATTGTGTGCCTCTTCTCTCATGGAAGGTCAACCACAAGACTGAGCAGGCCTAAATCCTAATCTATTTTGCAATGAAAGTGTTGTGTGAAGCATGCAGGATCTGGCCTCAGGGTGGACTGATAAAAAAACCAAACAAAAACCAGGTCACGGCCCCATTAATCCTCATTACAGATGTTACCAAGGAAGAAACCTTTCTCTGAAATTTGCATTTCTGTGTTATCCCTTGCCCTTGGGTCAACTCAGTTTTGACTTTCAGCAACTAGGGTGTTCACAAAGGAATAAAAAGTTATACAGCTGACCCAATCTTCTGTTGGAGTAATGAGAAAACCATGTTGTGTTGTTGGTAGGTTTTTTGTTAAATCACAGCCTTTGCTATTCACTAACAATCAAGTGCTGAAGAGCCAATAATTTCCAAAAGGAAATGTAAACAACTTTCTCTGAGGAAGAACTGCATACAGTAGGCTGGAACCTCCTTCAAGTTAATTGCAACACAGTTCACTAATGAAACTTTCCATCTATTAAATCTTAGCAGGCATAACTATAAAAATGGCGCCAAGCTCTCTCCTGCCTAGGAATGCCCCAGACAGCATCTGCAGAGACTTTCACACTTATTGTCTTTGCAGGGATTAGCTATTATCCCTAAGCAGCAATGGCAACATACAGCTAACTCCACACCAGTTATGCTCTTTTCAAATTAATTTGAATACTGCAGCTGGCTGCAGGAAAGATCATAGCAGTGGTACCTGGTTCTTGCCAAGTACTATGCAGGTGATCTGACCCAAAGTGCTCTGAAGTCGACAGGAAGCATCTTCCTCTGCTTTCACAGAGTTCAAGATTAGGGTCAGGATAAGCAAGGACATAACCTACACTTCAGCCAAGACCTGTGCTTACTTCAGAGGCAAAAAATTTAAATTCCACCCCTTCATACCTGTTTGAAAAAGAACACACAGTGCATCTCTCCTAACACACAACAATCTTGCAGGGCCTGCCTTTGCTTGTTTGTGCTCCGGTAGAATATCGTGATCCACTACTGCTCTTAATCTTACATTTAATTTCCTCTCACCAATGCTTTTAGCTGTTCAGACTCTTAACTGACACCTGTGTTTCTCATCTGCAAGAGTTATCCAAGATCATCTGCTGGCTCACATCAATGCATTTTTAAGCCCTCCTTTTCTGCCACCTCCTCCATGTTTTCAGCTGTCCTTTGCTCCTTATCTTTCTCTACAAAGCATTAAGAATGACCCAGAACATGTGGATTCATTCACTCCTGAATACTTTAGTGACTGTTTTATAAAAGAGTAAAAAAATTCTGTGTGTCCTGGTTGACTTGAGACTTGCTGTCCAGAGAAGAAAAGCGTCCTACAGCTCTTTTCCTCTGTTCAGTGAGACTACTGAAATTTTATGTGAAAGGCTTTTTAAAAGCTGCCCTGAACCATTTAGCTTCCTATTGAATATAGGAATCTGCAACTCAACATCAAATTCTCATGTAAAAGGAATGACAAAAAACTTGGCTTGCAGCAACTGCTTATTTATATTAATAAAAATATCAATTCTCAACTACATCTTTCCTTTGTATTAAATAACCCTAGAGTAATTTCATATCTGCTAGGTGCCACAGATATGAAGCTGAACTGTTCTGGAAAAGGAAGTAATTGCAGAAAAGAGGGTTGGAGTGAGAGAGTGCAAAAAAATTCCTGTACTGATTTTATTTTAGCAACAGATTCTAGCATCAGATACCTTGAAATAGCTTCTATATTTTTACAGAGACAAGGAGAAGAGTCAGCCTATGCTGATCTCACACTCCTGAGAATTTCTCTGGGAGTGTTTTGTTGAACGAGTCTTGGCAACCCATCAGCATCTCAGTTCAGGGGCAAACACTGAGATGAAGTATTAAGAGTTCACTAATGAATTCTGGATCTAGCAAACACTTCCTATGGAAAGTTACAGTGCTATCCACATAACAGATAAAGCACCTCTTGAACTCTGAGAGCCATCAACTGACCTGTATATTGCAAGTACAGGTCCTAAAGTGCTTTTCAAGGTGTTCCACCTCTAAGATTAGTCCAGGCAAGCTGTACATAAACATTAAATACTAGCATGACACTGAACTACCCATAACATTAGAGTATCCCCTGGCAGGACAGCTATGGAGTCAGCACCAGTCTGCACAAGTTCAAAGTGAATCATCCTCTGCCCAAATCTTTTCACTTGAAGAGGTGGGAAATCGGGTAATGGTAGAGTGGAGCTTTTTCTCTTTTGAAGGTCAGCATCATCTTTTTGCCTTTCCACCTGAAATTAACTGTTGGTGAGTATCATGGACCAAGACAACTTTACAGATATCTGGCTCGCAAGGAGCCGAGTTGGCCTGAGAAGCAGTTCCAAAGGTGTAGCAAAGCACTCAGCTCCTGCTGCAAGGCTTTTGTGAGAGAAACTGGGAATGAAAAATACAAAAATAAAATTAAATGGGCTATCCTTAGATTTCAGCTGTAACCCTATCTTGTCCACTTCAATTTTTCAGACAGCTTTTTTATGTTGGAGCTGCCTTTATTTTCTGTGTTTGCTGTACAGCACACAGTGAATATTTGGAAATAAGCAACAAATAAGAATTCCACCTGAATTACTTTGATCATTCATTATCTATCCATAGGATACTATTGAGGCATTTCCAGTTGTATTTGGAATAGAGAAACTAGGAAGTGAGATAATTATCCTGCAGAGATCTACTCTCGTCCCATTAGCCGATTTTGAAGTATAAACTTAAAGTAATGCTAATAAAGGTAGCTGAGATGCGAGATTAACCTCATCCAAATTTCTACAGCCATTAATTTCTTCCCACTATACAAATGCAAACACACCACTGCAACCCCACCAGCAACCAACAAGTACCCTACTCACATTCAGCTTCACCTGTCTGTGGCATTTCTTTTTGTTTGGCACCTTTGGTTTTGTACAGTTTCATTCTTTTCCTCCCTCAGACTTCCAGCTGTAATTCTGTTGACTGGAACAAATATTACATCAAAGCAGAGGCAATCCATGCAGCCACGTAGTGTACAGGCTCATGCAGCACCCGGATCAAAGGGAAGGTTGGGATGCAGGAGCAGTTACCGACAGCAAGAGCAGCCGATGGGGCTGAGGTGGGAGGAGCAGAGCCTCCCTTGCGTGTGGCAGTTCTGGTGGGGGATAACACTCAGCCTTCCTGTCCCAGATCACTGCAGTGCAATGCCACCTCCCTCTCACATGGTATCCGCAGACTGCGCTGTCACACGAGCTAATCCCTCGCGTTTGGATGATGGGCCTTTGGCTCCAAGTGACATCCAGTAAACTGGGAGGTGGCTGGTGGCCAGAACCTGCACAACCTCTGTGCCATAAGATCAGCTTGTTTGCTCCCCAGCCGAGGCCCACCTTCTTTCCAGGATGTCTTTGTCTTTTCTCGAGAGTGGGACAATTCTTTGTACCATGGGAACCAGAGCAATATCTACAAGAACTGAAGCAGGTGACTGACTGGTTTAAAATGCTTAAGCAAAATTTGCTGAAAAGTAAGGAAGCAGCAAAGAACAGGAAACAAAAAATGGTTTCTGGTAATCACCATCCACAGTGAAACTCCAAAACTAGCAGAAAGTTAAGAAAAACACTGAAGGAAAATGGAGTCATAATTAGATGAAGAATTTCTGCTTTAAAAAAAACCAAAACAAAACCTCCATAGAGAATAAGCAGATGATTCTGAACCATCACAAGCATATAATTTTCTCAACTTTTGTTTAAACTTTTCATCCCAGACCCATTTGAAGTTCATTACATTCTCTGTTAAGACTTAAGTGGAAGGCCTTTAGATATTCTGAAGCCTTACATGGAATCATATCACAATGAGAACAAATGTAAAATGAACAGACACTGCAAGAATAACTGATAACAGAAAACATCTCCATGCTTATACAGACAGACATCCTACAGTTGGGCATTCCTTGCTTTGATGCTTGTGTGCCAAAGACCAAAGAGAAACAGAAATATTTTTCCTTAACCAAGACTTGAATGAGTACTTGAAACTTTAACTTTTCCTTGTTATCTCTGTTAGAGTCTTTACAATTATACGTACGCTTCTTTTTGTTATATCTCATGACAGCTTCCCAGAATCTAAGAATAACAGTGCGGTAAGATTTTTTTAAAGGATGTGCATATTTTTAAGGAAAATGAAAAATAGGATAAGACTGTGGTGTTCAACCTTTACTATACTGCATGATGGATATAGAGCAGCTCTGCAAGAATTTATGAATACTACATGCTGACCTGGTTATTGAAATGTTTATTGTTTGACTATATTGACTTAAATCAACAGGACTATCGCAGAAATAGGGAGAAATCACTCAAAATAAGATGTAGCTCCCAATATAGCTTCTTAGACCTAATTAAGAAAAAATTTCCCAAAGTATTTCCTATGAAGATTCTGTCTCCTGAACAAAGCGAGGGTGTAAGTCTTTCTTTCCACCTGAAGCCATGTTTGGAAGCAGAATAAGGAACACTCATGTTCTGTATAGATAGGAAGCCAAGAGGGAGTTGTTCACACAGGGGACGTCTGCCAAAGCATTTAGTTTTTTCATGCTTTGTTTGAGCCTAGAAATTGATAAATTTATAGGCAAGGCTGAGAGACAGGTAGAATTTCAAACTGATCTCTTCTTCCTTCAAATTTTAAATTTATGTAGCTAGATAAAAATACTTGGCCATTACCAGTATTTTATTTTAACATATCCCCAGATAGAGAAGTATGATTATGAACCCAGGTCAGTGGCCTGGTCTACTGCACTGTTCTCAGAGTTCATTTTTGCCACATTAAATGAAAACAAAACATCTGCCAGTTATTCACATTAAACCAGAACTTGGAACTACAACAATGTGTTTTAAGATAAAAATCAACATTTGTAGTTGGTTTTGCTTGATTATTTTGCTTCACAAAAGGCTCAGTTGTTTTAGGAAAAGAAAAAATATTTAGTGTCAATATTGTTGTTAAATGAAAGTTTTGAGGATTATGTCTGTAATAAATGACAGAAAATGAGATTTCAAATCTTCAAATTTTTATCTGAAATAGATCACAATTGCTTGATTAGAAAGATACAGCATACTAGGACCATAGAAGTAAGAAGACTGTTACTAAATTTTGTATTCAGAACTATTATTTTATTTCAGAGGATTATAATAAGACATTTACTATTTATGTAATTGTTTCTAGAAACCTTTAGTTTCTAGTAATATCATTGGAACAAAATAAAACAAAATTCTTATTAGGAATTTTTTGGCCATATCTCTCTGTATATAATAAACAAGTTTTCGTTCAAAGGAAAATCCTTAAGTGCACTTAGCACACATTCATTTGCCAAAAACAGAGAAGCAGCATAGTGAGAAAAAAGACTTCTGTCAAGGAGTGAGCAGGAAGGGCAACATGACAAGCCTGAATTAAGCTAGGCATCCTTTGGGTCAGTTATCCACAAGTAGCCACCTTTGCCATCTGTTTTCCATCTGCATCCCTCTGGATGGCTGCATTGCCCTCTGCAAAGGGCTGTACCTCAAAGCCAGTCTGGGTGCAAAGTTGCACCATAGTCAGCAATTTGTGCACTAAGACATTTTGTCAAGAGCAGGTGACAGGAGGGCTCCAAAACTGCTGTGGGTAACACTGAGAGAGACTTGAGCACCCAGCTATCAGCCATAGGTACCACAGAAGGCCTGCAGGTGGCTGAGCAGAGGGGCTCATCACCCTCCTGGGTGACACTTCCAGGAGAGGCACTCAACGTGGAAAGCTTCAGATGACCATTTGCAAGGTGTTGTTTGTGGGGCTTGGGAGAGTCTGGTACTTGTTCCCTCACACTCAGCCCCAAGCAGACAAATCTCATGCCTCCCCAGACATTCTGCAAAAGCTGTACGTTTAATAAGGCTTGCAAAAAGACTAAGGGTTTGCTTCTCAAATAAAGAAGGGATGAAAGGAACTTTCCTGGGGTTGTGCTGGCTCAATTCCTGTTTGATTGACTGCTCATGCTGTTGCAATGGTGGTTATTAGAGCTGGTAAAAACACAATTCCTGTCCCACAGGAATTTCCTATACTTCCACATTTGTTTTCATTCTGAAACAGCATTAAGTATTTCAAAATAATGAACACTTTCATAGATTGAGTGGCCCTAAAATAAATTTTAAAATGTCATCGCACCTGTGTTCATGGGCACATTTTCAATCCAAAGGTCTAACCTCTTTTCTCCCCTAGCCAGTCACAAGGGTTTACAAGAGTTTTATTTCCAGATTCATCATATCAGTATTCTAGCTGATTGCTATTCCTTGTGAAGACCAGAGTGCAACGCCGACCTGCCACCGCACTGCTTTCCCCCCTCCCTCCTTAGGTTCCCCAGTCTGCTCAAATCCAAGATATCTCGGGAGCATAAAGCAATCATTTGAAGATTTCTCCAGAAAACTCAGAAAGCACTGAGCTGGTAACAGCTAGATTCTGCACCCTCCTTTGCTTACTGTCCTTTTGTGGGATGCACTGAAATGAGGAGAGTAGGTTATTAACAATCGTGAACCTTAGTGTCCTCTGTTGCCAAATGGTCATTTGGTTCTACAGACACCCCAGGCAGTTCACAGCAGTCTTTACACAGAACTAACACAATTGCACTTCTTGCTTAGCTGCAGTGCACAATTAGTGACAAAATCCACCTTCTTTTATCTAACATGGCCGCATTTTGAGGGAGAAGGAGGATGTGAGAACCAGCAGCCAGCAGGAATGGGCATGTGATGACCTGCAGGGGTTCTCCAGCATGGTAATTGCTGCTTTGCTCTTTTCTTCCCCCGTTAAAGCAACACAGAGCCTAAAATGACCAAGTGACATCCTGTTCCTCTCTAAGAACACACATGAAGGAGCCAATTCTCCTATCTTCACACCATTCAAGCTGAGAACCTCATCATCATTTTGCACCATTCACCCCTCAGTCACAGATCCTCCCATACCTGGCTGAACCATACAGCTCTAAGGGTAATATTACTGCGTCACAGCCTTCTAGGTGGAATGGAGCTGCACGAGTGTCTCCTGGCTTAAAATAGTCTTTATGAAAAGCTCTGCTTTTGGGAAATAATGTTAGAAAAGGAATGTCAGGTTGAAGAACAAAATCTAACAAGGGTGGTTGTCAGCTATTATGCTTTTGTACTGAAAAATTGTACAATCCTTTTAAGTTACATATAATGATTTTATAGCCTTTTAACAAGAGGAGCACCACTGGGTAGAATTTTAACAAGAGAAGCAGGATTGGCAATTTATTAATTTATTTTAAAACAGCTGAAATCCCCAAGTTCTTCCTTGATTTAAGCCACGGCCCGTATTACAAACAGAAGGTATTATAAGCATCTAAAATAGCCATGGTTTTGATAAAACTCTCTTAAGTAATGATGATCCTGCAGCATTCAGACAAGTCAGGGGTCAATATGACCTTATTTGCCTGGGCCTTTCATTAGGAACACTTTCTGCAGTACCATACTTCTGGTACCTCTGAATACACAGAGGATTCATGCTTCAGTTCTGCATGTATTAAGAATGCAGCCATAGCAACTACTAGCATTAATGAACTATTTGCTTATGCAGTAATAATTAACTTCCATTACATTACTTTGTGTGATTACTTTCTTAATTGCCTGAATTATGCATCCATTTAATATTTAATAACCATTCTCAGAAATCAGACACTGGTAAAAAAAAACAAATTGCTCACAGTTTCCTTGCAATAATTAAGCTCACAAGAATAAATGAAACCTTTTAAAAATGAATGCCTTGTGATTATATCCTTGCATATAGAGCAAGATCCTAAATTAGCTATTTATTAAGTCTAAATTTAAGACCAAATAGTACATTTTTCACTTACGCCTTGGGAAATCAACCTATACAATACCTGACATCACCAGCATAATTAAGTGCCATCTATTTACTTTGAGAGTCACGAATTCTGCATTAGTATTTAGAACATTCAGAAGTGTGTGGGGGAAAATATTTTAAAATGCTTCCTTGGAAAAATAGCATCTTCTTTACCTGAGGTAGCTGCTTAGTTGCGCTTAAAGTACTGGAAAGATCTGTGAAGCATAAATAACCTTCTGGTGGGGAGGGTTGGGAGGAATTTTTTTTTCGGTCATGTTTTAATTTACATACAAACAATGGAAATATATTTATACAGCCTGAGGTCAGGCTTACCAAACAGGATGAAATTCATTGTTGTATATGAAAATAATGTTTACAATCAAAAACAAGCAGTCTGATCTACTTTTTTTTCATGTTGTCACCTGTCTCTGAACCCTCGTGCCCTGCTAGCACCCAAGCAAAGCCACACGCTGATTTGCAAAGCGATAATGCCATTACGTTATCACACACCAGCTTTGTTTCCCCAATGGTTTGCAATGCAGTCACCAGCTTAAATACAATGTGCAACTGTTTTATTGGATGTTGTTTTGATGAATAGAGTCTACTGAGCTGGACAAGACCAGTAACTTGTTGTGAGTTTCTTTTATTTTACCTTTTTCCCTCCCTTAAGTTGCATTTGCAATACTGCTCTTCGATTCCACGTTGATTATGGCAGCCATGTACAGATGTGTTTATCCAAACCACAACACATCTCTTCTGAAGCTACAGGGATACCAGCATATTACTCCCTCTCTTTTCCCAGACACACATACTACAAATAAAATGTGTACAAGGAAAACCATTCCAGGCATCCTGCACCCAAATACACCTAATACAATAAAGAAAATAAGGGCTTATTTGCCAAGAGGTGAGTGAAGGAGGAGTGCCTGCTCTCCCCCTTCCCATACAGGTGGATCATTTTCAGCGAGATGCACATGAAGCTGCGGGGAGCCAGGGAGGGAGCGAGGGATGGCTCCCATTTGGGGTGTCAGGAGCCAGCAATGGCTGCTAGCCTGAGTTCCCAAACTGAGCTAAATTGATGCCAGTCTCACTGGCTGTTGCTACAGTGGGCAGCATCATTAGGATTTGCTTTTTAAATGATCTCTCAGCCTGTAAGTCTGAGAGCTGCTAGCAAAGCAAGGTTAGAAAGAAAATGATGGCAGCATGTTGATGCTTCACAGACCTCATGATAGTTTCCGTCTGTCATTATTTACGTCTGACTAGATGCGTCATGTCAGCTACCTAGAAGGCACTTTAATATGAAGCTCTTGTTTTCCTCTGCTTTTTCACATCCAGACTGGGTATTATTATTTTTTTTGCATCACTACACTTAGGTGAAGCTTGCTTCAATCTCTCTGTAATGACACACAAAGAAATAAAAATTGTTTAGCTCATGTTATTATACATGCTTCTATTCTAACAGACCTCTTTGACATTGTTCACAAAATGGTGAATTTAAATCAATAAACGACATCTATCAAAGGTCAACTTAATTTTATTCTCTCAGCTTTTCTTACCAATATTTTAAGCAAAATCATTTCTTCATTTATTTTTCAGTAAATATTGTATTAGTGGATTACAGCAGCAACCGGTAATTTTAATGGTTGATGGTATTTAGTAGTTCAATTAACATTTTATTAATACCGCTTTATAATGTGATGAGTTCTGTCAGAGTCAATGTAAATAAGGTTACAGCTATCAAGTATGTCAGTTTTGCCATTATACTACCTCTTGGCAATTCAGATTCAAAGGATTCACTGGCACTGGTTTGGGATGAAATGTGTAATTCAGTCCTGAGTAATACAGCCAGCCCTGAATTCGATCCAATAACTTCTTAAAACGATAGCAGCACACGCGATGGAGAAGGACCCAATCCTTCCAGGCTTTTCCAGGCTTCTGGCGGAGAAAGCTCTTGTTCAGAGATAGCTGTGTCTCAGCACGCATTCCCATCCTGAACGGACTTCAAAACCCATCCCTCTGCCATTTACCGGGGAGGTGCTCAGCCACGACATTTTTATTTGTGCCCAAAAATAGCAGTTCAATCATTCTGTGGCCTGACTTTGCTGAATAATCATATGAACTTATTAATACAACCTTTTCTAATCCTTTAACTCAGCAAGCCTGCAGTTCTGTCTTCTCATTTTGCCCTCTGTGAAATTTAGTGACAAGCTTTTTGCATGCTTTCATTTATCTGAGCTGTGAGGGGTCTTGCACAGTCTTCAGGACAATTAAACAATCAACCACATAATATTGCCAAAAAATTATTCAAGAATATTTGATCAGCTAAATTTTGTTCACTTTTGTTTCAATTTTACACATTAGAAAATACCTTTAACCAGCTAATGGTGTATTTGCATTATGGACACTTTGGACTTTATTATTATTATATTGCTTTCTTAAAAGTAAAACTGGAAGGGTAAACTATTTTTGTTTCATAAATATCTCACATTATGATCTTTAAAATTTAGTAGGGCATCTAGGCTTTGGTAAACATTACTTACACAAAAGAAATTGTAAAGATCATCAAGTTTTCCCGCTCATCTTCTAAAAGAGAAGTTTTGTGTGTTTTTTAATGGGAAAATTAACATTGCCAAATCAAAAAGCATTTTCTCTTAATCACTAAAATAACATTTATCTTCACGTGGGCTCCAGACAAACAAACAAAAGATAATGCTTTCCCAAAGTTACAGGTACAGCTAGCTCATCTACTCAGTGAGTTGAATTCAATGGGTACATTATGTGCATTTTTTGGCTCCTGAAAAGCCCACACGTAGATCACACTTATTAGAAAGGTGCTGGATCTTCAACATTCTTCAAGAAATCTACTTAAAGAAATTGTAATCTCAGAATAATGTATAAATTACTCACTCTGCATAGCAGTTTGTTATTCATTATTTGTGTAATTTGGTTGGTTGCCTAAATCGTAGGATCTCTTTCTCTTTTGCTCGCTTGGGTGGTATTAGCCCTACAAAGACACTGCTGATTTACCTCCACGGACAAGGCCCTAATGGTTAACTCTCTTGGAAGCATTAAATAGGTTTTCCTTTACTCCTGAAGTAGCCTATAGGGCTCTGACTGAATTTTGTGAACAGGAGCTTAGCACCCCCTCTGCTTTTCCCCAGCATCATAACATAGGGAGACTCATAACATCATAAACATAGTGAGAATGAGCTCTTCTTTATGGACAGAGTGAAAGGCTTTCCTAGGAATTAAATTCATCTTCCAAGACTGGCACTTAAATTGTGATAAGGAATGGTGCAAAGGAAACACTGAAGGCAACAAACTTGCTCATTATCAGCAAGACAATTACACCAAATCTCCTCAATATGTAGTTTATAGTGACAAAATTTATGTATTTTTTGACAAAACTTTTTTTCGCCTCTTATTTGGATCTCATTAGTAAAGGTTGATACAGCAATACAGTTTAGGTCGTCAAGCTTATCATTTATCTCGTGTGATGTGCATGCTCACAGTGGTTTTTGGGCAGTATTTGTTATAAGTACTGTAGGGCACCAAATGACACCAACAGCTCTGGATGGTCCCTTAAGTAATGGCATAAGTCTGTAGATTATATATTGGGTTTTTCTTTAGGTTTTTATGGGTTTGGTTTTCAGGTTTTGGGTTTTTTTCTCAGAAACGCTGCCATGAAAAGGGTCTGAACTGAGCGGAGTAATTCCCGGGATTTGAACACTGCACTGGAGTCCTGCATTTCAGGACTCCAATGGTGGGCAGTGCTAGATCTCCATGAAAGCCACTGCTAGAGCAGGCAGTTCTGTGTGGTGCATGATGGGGACACCTTTCGTGAGCAGAAAACAGAGGGTGTTTGGTAGCCAGCTTCTCTATTTTCCTCTTCACCTTCATTTGGCTGAAAATGTCCTGACAGTCCCCACTAAAAAACTGCTGGATGCTAAAAAAACCTATGAAAATCTGTATTTCCATGTAAAGTCCAAGAGCCTTCTAAATCAAGCTTTCTCCTTTGTTTAACTTTGTAGGTTTTGAAATTCAAATGTGGAGCTTCTTCAACTTGTTACCGGCTCCATGTGCTAAACATATCTCAAGTTCTTCAGCATCCCTTACGCCGGGAATTTATAGACTGTAAACCACCAGCAACATTTAATTTGTAAATTCAGTCGTGGCCCCTTCATGGTTCAAAAAACCTCTTCCCCCCCCGGCCGAGTTTGGCAGGAGCGCTCTCCCCGCAGCCGCCGGAGCGGCAGCCCCGGAGCGCGGAGCAGTGAGCGGTAGGTGGCACTCGAGCCCCTGAGCTCTCTCCATCGTCCTCTGGCACCGCATCCTTGTTAGGAGCAATGCAAAAATAGTGTCTTTTTAGGTTTTAAAGGTATCATTTCCCAAACGATCCTTTCCGAGGGCTCGGGGTGTAGAGGCAATAATGGATAGTAATATGTTTTAGATAAAGAGCACGAGAAGCCCTTAAACTCTGTTGTCTGCTTTTGAGTTCTGAGTTTGTATGGATCTCAGGTTTTCAGGGAGCATTCTAAACTTAAAGGAAGGTTTTCTGATGTAAAAAAGTGCCATAATTGTCCAGGACTGTCCTGAGGCTCTATACACGGGATTTACCCCCTCCCAGGACAGACACTGCCCCCTCCTAGACGGGGCAAGGCTGGGATTGCAGATCTGCCCACATGCACTCTGATGGGTTAAAGCTTGAGCCCTTGTTCCACAGGCACGTACAAAAGACAAAAAAATCCCTCCCAGTGAATTAATGTTTCATTTCCTTTTCTACATTGCACACACCGAGAAAAGCAATTTAAGATCATCTCAATCTTTTTCCTCCTATTGAAGTGGCAAATATCATTAAACATAAGTGTCTAGCATCCGGGAAAAGTTACACAGCAGCACAGATATGTCACACTCGCAGCAGGACCATTAATCAAAGAGGCACTCTCCATGCACACACAGGCCTCTCAGTATATCTCCTAATGGGGCAGCATCAGTAAGTCCTCAGGTGTCTTCTATAGCCATATTCAGCAATACTCCAGTGACAGATCAGACCAAAATTTGGGTTCATACTTCATAAAATATTGGCAGTTTCATGAATCCATTTTCTAAGTAAGTTTCTTTTATCTTATTCATCACAGCACACATGAAGTAAACCGGAACTAAACTGAGAAAGCAAGACATTTTCAAATCCCTAGAATCAAAAGAAAGTGCATCTCTAGCTATGTTTTCTAAATCACTGAAGCTATGCCACTAACAGCCCTCCCAATCTCACTTTCAGTTCCTGAAATATTTTGTTCATACAAGAATTTTTCTCATGTTACTTGTTCACACATAAGGGACTTACGGAAGAAAAGCTAAGGAGAGGTGGTACATTAATATTTCATTTTCAGATGGATCATTCAGGTTTCTTCATTATGGGGTAAGAGCCATAAGTTTATTTCTACATGGAAGTACAATAGCTCTGGGAAACCATTTTTTTTCCTCCTGCCTTTTTTGGGACCTTAGCTTGAATAGAAGCTTTGAATTCTGTGAGCACAGAAGTGGCACAACTAAAGCACTCCATAGCTGTTAGTTTGTATCACTCAGCAGAACCATCTGAAAAACACAAGGAAACCTGACTTTTCAGAGTTATTAAGAGTACCTTGAATTTGAACAATTACTTCTGTCAGAAACTACAAGATGATGCAACCCAGCAAACATGGAGAACAAAGTGTCAGATCTGTACAGTGATATCCAAAATTATACTTCTTTTGAAGGTGTGTTTCTACAAGGATGGGTATAAGCTTAATCAATTAAAGCTCAGAAATATTAAAGGTCTGACTGAGGGTATTCTCCATGCTCCAGAAATATTTCATCAAGGGGTCAAGAAAGTGAACTTACGTCCTTGTTCTATAGGTAGAACAAAAAATGAGAAATTGAAGTGCTGTTCCATGAGCTGTGCAGTGAAACACAGTGATAACACAGGCAGACTGTGGGCAAACTATTACTTTTTAAAATTTTTTACCCAAGAAAATGGAAGAAAAAACTTTATATTACTGTAGAGCAGTAGTTTTAATTACAAAAATAAAAGCAATATTGTGTTTATTCTTTCAATTACATCATTTTCTTCCTTTTTTTTTTTTTTTGCTTTATCCAGAGCTACATGACATTTTCAAACTTACAGTGAAAATTTTGAAATCTGAATAGGATTTACTTTGTAACAAAACAGTTTAAGTTGCAAACTCAAATCACCAGCTGTGACATACTGTTATAGACTGCTCAGGAATCATTGGTAGATCAGAACCTTTTGTTTTAATGCTGGTTACAAACTTCTGGCTCTGCCAAAAGGCAATCAGGGACCATCAGGTGGGAACAACAATAAACTCTGGATCAAACTAAAAGCAGTATTTAGACTAATCAGCTCAGTCTTGAGCTGACAACTCTTGCTGATGGCAATTCTACATATTACCACTTAAACAGGTCCAAATCTGACTTGGTGAATATCTGCATCTATTTTTACTGGAAAGTGGAGAGGTAGCAAAGGAAAGGGAAACTTCTAGTAACTTATCTTATTACCTTCAGTAGCACAAAAGCCATCTTAATTGTTCAGTATCCTGGTGATAATTCCTTCATTATATCAACTGACATTTAAGGGTCTCAAAAGTTTATCATTCTAGTAGCATAGAGGGAAGGACCACTGGACAGGTGTGTTTACGTAAAATAATGCATAACCACACAGAGGTGCTAACTTTGGCCCAGACCAGCACCAGCGTGACTGAAAATAGCTCTGAAGATGCAGCACACTGCTGTCCTGAAATCAGGTGCAGGCTTAGACTGCTTGGGAACCTCTGTGCAAATCTCTTTGCCCCTAGCTGCCTTCTACATGTACAGTTAGAAACCCTCCATCAGCTACTTGCAGTGGTTCAACACATTCCAGATGTCTTTGCTGGGAAGTGCTAAAGTGGGAAAAACTCCTTCTACAGTTGCCAACCTTTTTTCCTATAGATACTTAAATTTTTTGCACATTTTTCTAATAGCACTCTTATCTTTCATTCTGAAAGAAAATACAAAGCATGAAACCAAGATGTGAAGCATTCAAACTCCACAAAGCACATTAAGATTAACCTGTGTAAAAAATAAAAGGGATTCTATTTCCTGGGACAATCAACAGGATCAAATTAATGACATCACCAAGAGTCCAACAGAAATGTTGGAACTAAAATCATCCACAGAACTACACCTATAGCAGCAAGCACTGTGTATTAATTAAACCATCTTTGAGAAAAGGTGTTCAGGCTTGCAGAAAAGCTTCAGACTGCATAGCAGATTAGGCTGGAAGGCAAAACCGACGAGTTTACTGGTTTTGTGCTTGCTATAAAATATTAGAATTCTGCAATATTTCCACAACAGCCTGATGAAAGCACCTTTCTGAAAAGAAAAATTCACCACAGCAATGCCAGTGTTGATGATCAACATATTAAAACTTAGGCCCAATGATCACATGAACATTATCCCGTTCACATCATCCAGTACAAACAATCAAGCAAAATACAGCCATTCTACATAGTCAGAGCTGCTATAGTAGGTGTAGAATTAGAACAATACAAACTGATTCCTACAGGCCGAACACACTTGGTGTTTTCCTCCCAAAGTCACGGGTATGTGTTCCAAACAAAATGGGTGGTAGGGGACAGCAAAAGTCATAGGAAAACTTTTGGCAGGCTTTTTTAAAGAAGTCAGCTATAGCCTAAAGAGCTGCAGAGCAGCATGGCTGGCTGCTGCTGCAGCCATACCTGCACAGAACAGCTTTTCCAGTTAATTTTAGAGCCAGGTTTTCCTTATCTGAGAGGAAACAAAATACTTTACACAAGGTTTTCCTTCACAAACACGCACTATGCAGCACCACTGCTCGCTATGAATGGCACTTGTTCTGACCTTATCCTACTACTTTCCACTTGTTTTCAAATTGTCATCGTGGAGGGTTGAAAAAAAAATCAAAATAAATGAAACTATGCATACACTGTCAGGGACCGCTGTAACAAGTGTATTTTAACAAGGCTTTTATACACTTACTAATATGAATATTATATAGGAACAGGTCAATGTAGACCTAAGGTTCATCAGTCAGCAAAAGAAACCACCATTTGTTCCTCGAAAGCACTAGCTAGCACTGCAATATTGCATTGTACCAACACTGCATTTTAAAAATAAATGGATGTTCTTGAATCACTGTAAGATATTACTGAACTATACATATAGGCCAATACTCCAGTACTGGCTGCATAATACAGACTCGTAGACATAACATGCTAAAGGGACACTGAGCTGAAAATACTTCAACTCCTTTCCCTGTAATATGTATGACAGCGTATTTTATATTTGATTCTTCTACTTTTCTGAAAGAAATTGTAAGAAGCTTTGCTTGTGATAATTTATGATAACATATGAATAAAATGTCTCACTTCCCAGTTCTTCTCCCCCTTTGGTTTGCTGTGTTCCTCACCTTACATTTTCCTTTAAAGACAGACATAAGATGTTGGTCAAGGAATAAGTATAGAAGATCAGAAAAAATTTATTTATTCATACATAAAGGAAAAAATACGCTCGTCTGGCCTTTTAAAAGTTGTTTGGGGCCTTTTTTTTAAACTAGAAGGCAGATCAGGAACAACAAGGGTAATAGCAAATTTTGGGAGTAACTCAGAGTTTTTGCTTGGTTAAAGTACAATATGATTGGGAGATTTAAGTCATTTTCCCCTCAATATTAACACATGAAAAAAAGTAATTTAATTCATAAAATAGAGTATCAATTTGTTGAATTTGTAATTCATAATGCAACAGCAATCTTTTGCTCATTTGTTATGTCTTTGGTTCTTTGTGGCACAAACCTGAAAGTTGCAAGTCAGGCTATCCCTGAGGCAACCACTCATCTGCAGCAGTAGTTTGGAGCAAGAAGAACATTATGTAGGTGGTCGGGGTTTTTCAGAGAGCACATAACGTGCTCTGTGGAATAGATGTTATACTGGCTCCTACTTGAGCCAGAAGATGTGGAACATGCATGTTCCCAACCAGTTTGCAAAGAGTACAAGTCACAGGTATAGAACACATGGAAACATATTAATCATATCTTAATCATATTAATCATTAATCATATTAGGTGAGGCATTCCACTGCAGGTTTAAGTTTTTCCATCACTAAAATCCTAGGAGGAACTTGTTTACCATCCTAAGCAGGAATGTCTAGTCCTTCTTGTAATCACATTTTTCATGCATCTATCTGTTCTTTCCAGGCAATGGTCACAGGTTTTAAGAAGCAGATCTCCCATTTAACTTGTCCTTCCCTGTGAGAACAAAGTAGGGGAAGGGGTCTCTGGAGAGGCTGCAGAGCCAAAGTCCTTCCCTCTCTTCCCATCAGGGTCAGACTCAGGACTTTTAAACCCACTAAAATTCTCAATGCTACTTTACTGCATTGGTTGACATTTAACCAGTTATGTTTTCCTTCAAGTGTCAACTTATGCTCTGTTAGAACAGATGGTACCTACTACAGTAGCAACCAATAGCTTATTTTTAAAGGCTTTTAGCAATCAACTGGACCTTTTTTTTTTTTTGATGCTTAGCCCTTTCCTCTCTCCATGCACATCTAATATCCAGTCCACACACCTTTCATAATTTTTGCAGCAGCCACCTCAAAAGCAATGCTGAATTTAGTATTTATCTCTATTTTATTCAGCAGACACATTCTGGTTTGGGGAATGGAAGGCACAAAAGGCATAATATTGAAAAAACTAGTAGGCACATTTAAGAAAATTCTCTTTACTCACTTCAATTACTGTTTCACAGGCTTTATACACTGCACATCACCATTACTCTCTCTCCACCTTCCTACAATTTGCATTGTCATGTTTGCTATACACATCATGCTACTTTGTTGTTCTCATCCCTAAGGTAGATTTCTCTTCAATCCCAAGCAGCACCACTCATGTAAATCAGCACCCCTTGGCAGACAGGTAAGGAAATGGGTGCTTGATCTACAATTCTTACATAGTATTCCTTTTATTGGAATTGATTGAACAATACTTGATCTCTCCAATTGAATAATTGTGTAGTGAAATGAATGCTTCTATGCAGTAATACATGCAGTAAATATAGATGACTGACTTTAGAAAAATTTTAAACGTGTGAAGGAGAATGCATTTATTATTTTATTCCAAACTGCATAGCTCTATATGTTTGAAGGAGGGTCTTACCAAAATCTTTGATTTCCACTTGTGAATACCTTTATGCATAACTTCAGAAACTCTTTCATTTCCTTGAATACTGCTCTGGTTCATGAGGTATTAGTTTCCTACTACTGACGTATGCTCAGAGATTCCAGCATCAATCACATTTGAATTTGCACTACAAGCACTTTTAGGTGCATTAACCTTAAGGGTACGTAAGACTGGAGCAACTGGCTTGCTGTGTTATCAGACTCCTTTCTCTGTAATGATCTTTGCACTCAGTGTTGGACAAGCAGAAATAGAAGTCCCCGTAGCCTGCAACTGGTGTATGAATGGTCTGCATGCATCCCCCTCACAGATCTCTGACAGGGCTCGAATAGTCTATAGACCCCATTCTCTCAAATTCACTTTTCAGTCTCAAGCAGAGAGCAAAAGCAGTCACAATTGAAAGTACAGGACAAACATACATAGCATTTCTAACAAAGCTCTTGTAGTCTCCAGCGTTTTTTCAAGAGATTTCTCAAGCTTGTTATAGTTTTCGCATCTAGCAGTCCTTGACCTGGCTTTTCATCCAATTATTTGTCCATTCTCCCCCAGACCCTCTGCACAGCTTTGTCAAGGTACATTATTCCCTCCTGAAAGAGATGCCTCCCCCTGCTCTGAATCGGATTCTGCAAGTTTCCTTCAATGGCCCTTAACTCTTGTGCTGAGACAACAACAGATCCATCCCTCTCCACCCATTTCACAGGTTTTTTAACCTATCATTATCATCCTTGGCTGACTTTTCCCCAGACAAGACAGCCCCAGCCCACTCAGCCATTTGCATACATCCTCCTTTCCCACCTCTGAATCTTCCCATCTTAATGCATCCTCATCGAGATTAGAAAGTCAGGCCTCCTTGTGGTACCCAAGGTAAAGGGGAACCACAGATTTATATGGCTGCATAATGGCATTATCTGTTTTGTTCTGTGGTCCTTTCTTCATAATTTCTAAAACTTGATTTGCTTTTTAGCCTGCTGTCAAGCACAGGCTGATGTTTTCATGGAACTATCCATCATAACCCAAGGTCTCACTCCTGAGTGGCAACAGACAGCTTGGAGCCAATCATTTTATATGTGAAGCTAGGATTGTTTTTCCCCACATGCATCACTTCACATTTATCTACACTGAATTTCATCTGCTGTTTTATTGCCCAGTCACACAGTCTCTTCAGATCCTTGTGTAATTCTTCACAGTCTGCCTTCATCCTCACTACCTTGAATAATTGTGTATCAACAGCAAACTTAGTCACCTCACTGCTCTCCTCCCTTTTCAAGCCCATTTATATACATTCTTATAAACAGTGCAGAACCCTTGGAACACCACTGCCAAACACCATCTGCTGCAGTAACCAAGTACTTAATCCACTGTCTATTTTAAGGAATTATCTCCTACCTTTTAAGGAATTATCTCTCTGTGCAAGGACTTCCCCTGCCTCTAAGACTTCTTAATTTCCTTACATTTAGTGATGGGGATTGTAAAAAATCTATCAGAATTTCAGGTAGAAGATAACTTAAACACCCCTTCCCTTTAGCTTATTGACTCCTTCGAATAAACAACTCCAAACTTTTTCCTCCATTAATATCAATCTATAGAAAAAGTACTTTTAAACAGTTTTTTGTTTTCCAAAGCAGCCTAATTTTGAGATATTAGAGACAATGCCAACCAGATGAAAGAGGAAAGAAAAGAGGCAGAAAACCCAGTTTCCCCTTCAGCTCCGAGACTGAAACTTCATTTGAGTCTGATCCAGTAGCCTGACTACTGTGATCCTCCATTTCCTAAACCACAATGAGCAGTCTGGTGAATGGTGGAACCAATCCAGACTGGTTCCAAATGACTTATTTCTGACCCATTCGGGTGCCTTAGAGGGTTCAGAGTTCTGTTGGGCTCATCTCTCCCATATCCAGTGACCCACTGCAAACCCACCAGAAGTGAATCCAACGAAGCCACCCAGCTTTTTGTCTGAGCAGCACCATTTCTCACCAGCTGAAGTGAATACAGGAGGACAGAGGCCATGGTGGCATGAGCCTTCTTACTGTGACAAACAGGATAGGCATGGAGATAAATGAAATAAATACCTTAGTAACACTAGATATTATCTAGATATTTCTACTATACACCAGTCTCATCCAAAAGGAGTCTATGGAGCTTCAATTATTTTTACTTGTGTAACCCTGCTTGGCCATAAAATAACAGCACTGATAGCATATACAGAGTAAACATTAAGGGCTTTTATGACTTAGGCTTCAGAGCTCAAGTAGCTTGGCAAGTCTCTTCTCCATGATGCAGTGAGCCAATCTCACTTTGGCACTGCAAAGTGGGGTTTAACCTGACTAAATGAAGCCATAACCCGTTATTAAAGGCACCTGTTTGCAATTGCATCCAAGTGCAGTGGTTACAACAATTCCTCCACATTCTTTTGGAAATCTTTCATATATAAACAATGTTTTCCTTGTTTATTGAGGAAGATTATTTTGATCCAGCCATAACACAAACACAACCATAATTTTTCCATCAGAGAGAGCATTGACAGGGAGAAGTGATGCAGGACCACTCAGCTTGGGCAGTTACATACATATACAGGAGTGGCTCCAGTTATCTGCTCCCAACCAGGTATTTTTGAGCACTTAGAGTTTTCTAACTTGAGCCATATCTACAGGAGTGAAGCTAAGCAGGGGATGCCTTCTCTTGCCTCTGCACACACATCCCTGCCCCACGGCTGCAGGAGCCCCCTCTAACCTGGCTGTTCAGATCTGCCACTGCACAGCCACTTTCTGCTGAGAGTCTCAGGGGACTGCACAGCAGCCCAAAAGGAGGGTTGCACAGAAACATTTTTCATGGGTTTCTAAGTAACGTGATACTAAGAGAGAGGTGAAACAGCAGTTTTACAAGGTGAAAACTTTTTTTTTACATTTCATATTTGAATCAGTCAAACTTCATTATTAATTTAAAGAGAATGAAAATTCATTTCACACACTCTGAGCAGTGTACCCAGTTTTGACACTCAAGCATAGAATAACTTAAAGATGTAAAATAAATTAAGGGCAATTTAGGATCTGACAGCTATACTCAGTGATCATGGAAGAAAGTGAAGACTCCAGTTCTTCTTATATATAAGAAGTTTAGAGTTTGCTGCTGTTTAAGCAGCAAGAGGAGCACATACTTCCCCTTTATCAGAAGAAAATACCTCAGTACAAACCCTAAAACTGAGGTTAAAACAGTGCCTAAGCTAGGTGCTTAAACTTGTTGTCCTAATACACTCTGTAGGCTTCCAAAATCAACCCAGATTCACTTCTGAGAATCTGGACACTGTTATTTAAAAGCCTCAGTAAGACCTGAAAGTCTAATTTCAAGCACTCAGATTTGCAACTTGCAGCCTTATTTACTAAAGAAAGAAAATAAAGGAAGTGAAATACCTTGAAGACAATACTGGGGAAAGTATTAAACTGCTTGCTTGTAAATCTCACAGTATGATAGTGTTCACACAGTGAGGGAATACAGTTCTTGCATTCAAACAAGCACTTAAAACCACAGCACTTGAAGGCAACTGGAAAGATGAACATACTAACCTGGTAATTGCTGGGACCTTTTTTGAAGGAGCAGATTGAATCACATGTAATAACTAAGCCCCATTCTTTCATATGTAAGAACAATATCAGCTGACAAAAATTATTCCAGATCTCATAAGGATAGCTTTCTGGATTAAGAAGCGGGTTATATTTTCTGAAGGTGTAAAAAACACTTTGCAAATGAAAATTGGAAAGGAAAAGCATGTTCTAAAACTGTGCCTTTGAAAATTAATTTTTATTTTTCAGAGTGAAAAGTATAGTTCTAAAATATCTATAAAGCAGTTTCTCTGAGTTTATTTTTTGCATCTGAGATGCAGCAATGATGCACGCTGATGTAACTAAGTACAGCTGTGTTGGGGGAAGCGTCCCCCCTTGACTTACGAAATAGGGGAATGACGATTTTGGAATAAAATGTACTAGTATCATTGAACTGTAAAAATATTCATACAGCTTATGGATAGAATAGAATGCTCTTTGAAATCTAGATCTTAAAATTTAGAATCTTATTTCCAGGGGAGAAAAAAAAGAGCTATGCAAGAATACAATATTTATTAGAGAATCACTAACACAACACAGTACTTAGTACTAGAATAAAATCAATTTACAATGCTTCTAGATTTGTAGTTGCCCATAACAATGTAATTTTTTAAAATTGAAATAATGTTCACATGAAGAAATCTTAGTTCATTCTTCACCCCTCCCATTTATTTTTTCATGGCAGGAGAATGAGCTGAGACACATTTGTGTCCTCACCTTTCCCTTTTGGAATCGTATCTTCAGGGTTTCCGGGGAAAGGAAACTACAGATATATCAACCTAACAGCAGCCCAGCACATCCTTTTTACCCTTCCCTAAGCAGCCATATACTTTTGCTCCAAGACACACACCAGCAGTGATTACCAATGCATCTTCAGTTTAGCAGACAAAGAGAAGAGGAGATCAAAAGTGAGAAGGAATAGCAGCGTTTCACCCAGACTAATGTCAGAGGAAACAAACTGAACAGTCAGTGTTACAAGTGAACTGAAGAGTTAAATAAATCCTCACATGGACAAATACATTACTGTTAATAACCTATAAGATGCACAACAGCGGGTCACCAAACTGAAATCAGTACTCATGTTTCCTAACAACTATTTCTTCTTCTTAAGGCATTTTTGCATGTAAATAGCTGTGCAAGAAGCAAACACAAGGTTGGATTGTTTTCTTTGTCATCAGGTTATCACCAGCTCCATCTGCTTGTCTTATTTCTGCCTCACATTGAGGACCAATCCCTGCCTCTGCTGCCAAAATGGTTTTTGGCACTGAAGTCCAATAGAGTAACATTTACAGATAGTCCTGCCGGAGTCATCACAGACAAGAACATTATCTCTTCCTGACACTAAGGCTCTGAGTTATTAGGGTTACCAAAATACTGTGTTTGGGAGGACCGTACTTTCACCTTTCAAAGCATTTGAGTCCTCCCTAGTTGAGCAGTAGTTTTTAGAGAGCTATAGTCATGACCTGTGCTTGATGCACCAATAAAAGCAATGATCTGTCTCTCGAGGTCTGTTCTGAGTCTTTCCCTCCAGGACCATAACAGTATTCAAACAGCTGACTTGCATTGAAGCCTCAAAAATTAGTCAAACAAGAGTCTCTGGAGCACAAAAGATAATTTTTCCAAGATTTCCTCTATGGAACTCAGTGCTGCAAGAGCCAAGTGAAAAGCTCAGCTTAACTCTCTGGCAGTAATAGAATAAGCTGTTCTTACTGATTTGACTTTGATGCAATAAGGTTTCCCACATACACACTTCATTTAAATGCACGTAAGCCCAAAGAAATGAAACTATTTCCTGTATAATTTTGGAAGAAAAGGAGAAGAAAAAACATTAAGTAAACCTGCATTACCTTCTTTTTAATAGAGAGGAATGCTAAAGCCAGTGAAATGCACATCAAGTTAGGTCAACTTAGTTTAGCAATGCAGCTGGCAACAGTAACATTATAATGGAGATTAGCTGGTTCCACCAAGTCAGAATCCTGATGTCTTATGAGAAAAGCTCTTCATGGTCAGCCTTGTAGCCATAGGAAATGATAGGTGGGTATAAGCAGATGTTACTTAAAACAGCTCATGATGGTCAATAGTCAGGATCCCGCATATCCAGAGCTGCAAAGTTTGGTCATTTGCTTCACTGTCCGTTGTGGCAGTCAGTCATAACTCATATTGTTCATGGAGGCAGCCATCTCATCTGACACCAAATTTTTATCTGCTCCTTGATGAGTCAGGAATCAACAAAATAAGAGCTAAAACCGGCAACAAATAAGTCTCTTTTTTCCTTCTGTATCACATTGGTGACATATTCTAAAGCTACTGTGTACCTTGAAGGGTGCAGAAACTCCACGCAGAGTATCAAAAAACAAGAATTATCATTTTTAGAAGCACAAGAGGAAAATAAAGGTCTCTTCACTCAGATTTAGTCATAGGATGACACAATACCCGCAAGTCCAGTACTCATTGTAGACTGATCCTTCACAAACGAAAATGCAAACA
Organism: Falcunculus frontatus; assembly: GCA_013398115.1. Taxonomy (NCBI): domain Eukaryota; kingdom Metazoa; phylum Chordata; class Aves; order Passeriformes; genus Falcunculus; species Falcunculus frontatus. The sequence continues at coordinate 2,310,104 of VZRV01004979.1, read as the reverse complement.
AATGCCTTTGTGCATTTATTTTGCTATTAGCTCAAAGCTAATATTTTCATACATGATAGAGCCATTGGAGAAGGATCAACATAACATCCACTAGTAGAGAATATTGCAATTTCGAATTAATTTATAAATCCTTCTTTTAGATGGGTACAATATATTTCAAGAATCTGGATCTTCCCAAATGTGGTAAGTACGCATAACCTGGATCAAACTCTGCATCTTGGAGCTACGTTTGGTTGTTTTTAATTCAGACACACCCATACTGTTGACCTCTTGGAAAATGAAAGGTGTTTTGGCTTTCTCTGTTCAGTACTGAAAAATTAAGAAAACAGCCGACACAAAAATCCACAGACAGCTCCAGAAGTTATATACCACCGGCCCGAAGTTTTTAAACTTCCTAGTTACCTATAAAATTTTATATTATAGCAATTGTATCATTCTGATGCCCATCCTAGGCTGACCAAAGTGCCCAATTTGATTTTTTTAATGGATTATGTTTAGAAAGGTTATGTAGTTAATACAAACAGGCTTTTCCTCTTTCAGCTCATGCTCCTTGGGCGATCAGAGGCTGCAAGGGCTGTCTGAGATCTAAGGAGCATTTGTAGGGGAGCATTTAATCCTCACTGTGGAGACAGACAGTTACTCTGTAAATTAGAGTTAAAGAAAAAGATCACAGGTTAAGGCCCAGTTTGCAGAATCCTAAATGCTGTACCCCTTGAATTCAATAAATTTTTACATTGAAAGATTTTTTTTTTTTTTTTTAGAAAACAGAACTATTAAAACAGAGGTTCTGTTACAGCAGAACTGACCTTGGCTGTAAGTACTGGTTTTATTCATACTTCATCATGAGACATAAGAGGAAAAAAAATACTTTTTTTGCCAAATATGTATCTGCAATTTTTTTCCTGGCAGTATTTATTTCCAGAAGAGAAGTAGGGGAAGCTTACTTTTTTTATTTAAGTAAAGCAGGGGGAGATTACTTTTTTTTTTAGTACTTGAAAAATGTGTTTAAACTATTGAAAATTTAACCTTTGCTTTTGAGATTATTTTGCAAAGCTATTTTCTCAGACAGCTAGAGTGTCATACATCTGTCTAGGCTAGACACTCTTGCAGCTATATGAGTTATTTCTCCATATAGAACAGGTTCATCTTGATATATAGCAGTTTAAAGCCAAATTTAGTAGCAGCATAATTGTTATAGGTGAACAAAGTAAATATATAAAAGTCCATAAATAGTTCACTACTTTGAGCTACCTAGTGATGTCAAACCAGAAATTTTGAGTAAAAAGGGTCTAGATCTGAAGACCTGTTTGTAGAATTTACCCAAGCACTTGGAAAAGGTAAGTGAAAAATAAATCCGTAGCAAGAACATCCATGAGAAAACCATGTTTCATTTTGTACCATTACCTAAAGCTGTCACTGTCATTCAGCTCTGGCTGAAATCTCGTTTCCTTTTTTTTTTATTTTAACTTTTGGTTCATGATAAATCCTGTTATTAAAGAGGTTTTTTTAAAAAGAATTGCCAGTGTTTCTTAGCCAAACACTTTTCTTTGAAGTTAACATAATATCACAAAACATACCAAGATTCTTTTATAGATAAAAATCCTATGATGAGTCCTGAATGATTACAGGGATAGGCCAGGAAATATGAAGCAACATCAGTCCCTGTGCGAGCAACCTCTTTTCTTCTGAACCAAAAAGGGCAGAGAAAGGAAACAAGAAACAAATACTTTAAGAGATACCTCGTACTGGTTTTGCCACTTGTGGGAGAAATTAGCTCTCCTTTCTGAACTGTATGTTTTGAAACTTATTTGGATTAGAGCTTTCACATTTTCATTTTCAGAGGGGCAATTTTAGATACAATTAAGACTGGCATCAGAAAGAAACACCTGTTATCGAAACAGAGAGGAGAGGGGCACTCAGCACGCCGTGACACAACTGTGTACATTGTCACCTTCCTACTTTGGTTCTGAACTTCTACTCAGCACCATTCCACAAAGACTCTAAATTAAACAGAAAAAGTCTAGTGCTGTTACTAATGTATTTTATTTTTATAGTCTTGTTTGGTTATGGTAGAATTCTCCTTTCAACACTGTTTTTTCCCCTCTGTTGATTTTGCTAGGTGATATTTTCTCTACACATCTATATCATTTAATCTCTGCCTTTTTTATGAGGCAAATACCTTTGGGAATGAAACACAAGAGAGACTTGGATAGATCAAAAATGGCTACAAAAACCTTCTGGTGCCAAAGCCTTGAATTGGCCCAGCTATCCTGCTAGTTGCTATTATGCAGTTTCCAGTTTTCTGAATTTTTTGTAGATGAAGTACATGAGAGTTGTTCTCTTCAGGGTGACACGTAGTTATTCACTCAAGGACTCATTTACTCCTGTGCCTCTAAACCAAAGCAGCAACAGCCATCAGCTATGTGAAAGAACAAACTGAGAATACCCATAAATACCTGCTTCTGGCAAATTCATAAATAAATCTGGCCTGAAGTACTTCCATGCATACATATTATGTGGCTTTGGGAGGAGGAGGAAAAAAGGGCTACGATGGAAAGGAGACTGAGAGGAACCTACAGAAACACACAGCAAAAAAAGAAAGTTGCAGAATGAAGCACTTAGCAGGAGCAGATGCAAAGAGATAGAATGGTAATAAAAGCTACAATGCACTGAAATACATGGGCTGAAAACTGGTTACTGTAAACCTAGAAAAAAAATTTTTCAAAGTACAGACAAAAAACTGTTTCAGAGGGGAAATCCACAGAGACATGCAAAAGCAACAACCATTTCTTTTTAGGGAAGATAGCATCTCAAAACCAGCTTTGGCTTCTAGATACAAGAAGGTGCAAGTAGGCAGAGGAAATACACAAAATTATCAGCTTCTGTTTTGTCTCTTTCACCTGTAAAAAACAGTTTAGCAAATTTGACCTTCCTGGCATATCTATCCACGATAAGAAAGTTTCAGCTGAGTAACATAAATTATAATAATAAGGTATATGCCTGTTTTGGTCATAATAATTTATGTGCCAGTGAGTTAAATTAGGACAGCATAAATATTCTGCAACAAAATGTCTTGTCCTAGTGCAGACTTAGACTGACAGTCTGTATCTGAGCAAGACTTCTCATTTCCTAGTAGTAAAATTAAAAGTCCATTTCAGAAGGTGAATACTTGCAAAAATGGTTTGGTTTTGCTGAGCTCTCAATGTCACCTGTCCCTCAGTTCCTCCACAACCTGTACTTGCAGCATCTCCAACTGCTTTGTCCCTCCAAGAGGTTGAAGCTGCCAGGCAAGTCTTGCAGACACATGGCAGATCAGTATTTCATGATTGTTTTGTCAATGCTGAAACTTTAAACAATTTGAGCCTGTGACACTGCCAGTTCCTTCATGTAGGCTCTTGGGCTAATTGGCACTTCACAGGCTGCACAGTTCCTCCCCTGCACACCCAGCTGCAGTCAAACCCAACTCCAGTGACAATTTCATCAGCAATGCAGGGGTGTGATCAAACACTTTGCTCAGAGCTGCTGCACACACAGCTGTAATAAACTGGGCTTTGAACACTTCAGCCAGGGTATAAGTTGGCTCTAATTTACACAGGTATCTTTGGAAGAATCTTCTTCAGTCAGAAGCAATTCTGCAACGACACACAGGAAAACTGACCGCATCAAGATGCTGAACACGGCTGTCATTAACAATTTCACACCGTCCCTACTCATTTGGAATCCTGTGTTTGTCACCATAGATGACCCCAGAACAGACCAGTGATGGTTTCGTTATGAAATTTTACAGGATTTCTTAAAAATTCCCACTGTAGCACATTGACTTATAAGGTAGTGGCTTTTTATTTTAAAATAAAACACTTCAAGCTCTCATTGACTATTAGCAGTGCATTAGAAGGCAGAATTCATCCCCTGGGCTTTGTTTAGGCCTTTCTGTAACATATACTAGTATAGCATATATATATAAAAACAAAAAGATAATAGTGGCAATAAAAAGGTGCAACAGCTAACATTAAACTAAAGAAATGTGCTCTGCAGGAAGGCTTAAGAAAATTCTCCATTTCAAGGTACTACACAGACTACTTGTTAGCTTAATATAGTTCGCCTTCCTGTGGATGAGCAATAGGAAGTACTGGATAACACTTAGTTTAAGGGCAACATTTTCTCAGCTCCTAAATTCTGTATTTTCACTCAAATTGACCAAAAAGTAGTATATGCTGGTAGAAATTAAATATAAAGAAAATATAAGCAATTCAGACTGCCTTTTCCAGCACACAATCATCTTACTCTTTTGATCATATTTCTTCTGTAAATATCACTAATTCCTCTAGCTTAAAATAATGGCCTTGCCAATTATTTACACTATTTTTCCTTCCTTTGCTTTCACTATGATGCTTCAATTTCATGTCACTTACAGGGGACATATGTAAAAATTGTAACAATCTTGGCTTTTGAAGAATAGCTGCACTAATAAGGTCATTTTAGTTTGCCAAACTCAAAAGCTAGCATCTTTCTACTCATTTCATCTACTACTGCACAGAAGCTTTGAATTCTTTTAGTTCCTTTCAGTGGATTTAAGAAAGGTACAGATTTTGTATATTCTCCCTCAGAGCTGCTGGTGATAAAATGTTCAGAGAACTTCCAGGTTGGAGTAACAAAATCTAAAAGTGCTTGACACTTTCTACTGTATTCCTTCAAAGGCTGTATGCTGCGTTTTCCTTCATCCAAGCATCTCTGCCACACCTCTTTACTCCAGCATGTCTTCAAGAGACTGACACCAGTAATGATGTCAGTTTATTCAAGGTTTCCTGTGAGGACTCCACCCCTTCTTTCAGCAGACTCCCAGTAGTGAGCAATCCCGGTGCAGGGATTGCCAGTGCCACCTGTCCCAAACACATCCACTTGCATTGCTCTCAACCTCACTGGCAGTGAGTTCCTGGGATCCCGTGGTTGTTGCAGTAACTCACACTACTGAAGGATTCCACAACCCTGAGGAGGAGCAGCCCTCAGACATCACGCAGAAGGCCATTGCTGGACTGGGCTAGACCCCAGCAGCCTGGGGCTGTAACTTCTTTAGTCTGTGCATGTTATCTCTCCTGACAGAAGCACAGACCTCCACTAGAGTTAGGCACAAGTAGCAGTCATTTGTACCTGCACAAATGCTCCCAGCTGCTCCCCATTGCACAAAGTGAAAAATGTGCTTCACCGCACAAAGCCACATGAACAACCCTGATATTTTAGTAAATACTCTCCCCTGGAATGCACACTGGACACATGCTGAGCTGCTTGGGACATTCTCATGCCCATTTTCTGGGTTTCTCTCATTTATTTTTCTTTATTTCCTTTTTCTGTGTGGCTCCTCCATTTCCAAAATCCTTTGTATATTTAAATGAATTGCTACTATTCCATCAACTTTAGTCACCATCTCTCAACAACTGCACTTCTATTACTTTTCATTGTGACTCAAGCAATATAGTCATAGCAACTACATTTGTAAATCCTCTGAGCTGTCACTTCAAACAGCTGCAACCTGCTGATTGCTCCTTTCCTCCCTGCATTCTCCAGCCCTTTTACCTCCATGAAGTTTGTTTGAAACGTCATTTTTTTTGTGGAATAAATTCTATTTTTAAATGTAGATACCTTTTCCCATGCTTTTGGGCCTGACTGAATTTTAATAAGGGGATTTAAACAAAAATTAAATTAGCATGTGCCAGTTCCCCCTCCATGTACTTACATCACTTTTCCACCATCATTTATCTACCTGAAAGCTGATAAACACACGGTATGTATCAACATTTTAGCTCAGAGATGCACCAGCAAACTCTTTGCAAGTGCCATAGCAGATCCATAAGATAGTTATTTCTTTCTGATTTATCTTTATTGAAGTTGGTTTTTGCCTGGCTGTAACTGCTACTGACTGCCCAAAGAACACACACCTTTCCTGACCCTTATTTCAAGGCAGGATTAGGCCAATCCTATAAGGTCAGAGCTCAGAATACCCAGGAATTTTTTGTCCCAGTATCAAAGTCAAAGGAGAAACAGAGGAGTTTGGGTAGTTCAAGGCATGGTTCTTCAGGGCAGCTGAATATGACAGGTATGGAAATTGGTATGAAGAGTGCAGAGAGGAAAGGGAATCCCCTCCAAGGCTATAGACTCAGGATGCTCTTGATATACTAATGGAAAGTATTGGTATGTTCTGGCTTTGAGACAGAATTACATTTAAAACTATGATTTTGTGGAACAGCCTCACTATTGCCTTGCACAGGTCCAGCTCTGATCAAAGCAGAAGACATTTTTCTTTTACTTGAGCATGCATCAGATGTGTTTTAACAAAATTCACAATAAACACATCAAAGAGTTTCCAAGAGCAGCAAAACAGTACTTGTAGGCTTAATTGGAACTGACTTTTATCCATTTTGACTTCAAGCTTTTTTCCATGTTGCTCTAACAGTAGTGGTAAATACTGCCTTTAGAGAGATTAGTGGATGTAATGGGCCACTGGTCAAACCCATAATGATTGTTCTTGGGTTACTGTGCCAATCTCAATTTATAATGACTTTAACACCCCAACACAACTGTCTGGCATAAGAGTATTGCAACTAAATATTCTGAGTGATCAGCCAAAAGTCTGTTGTGTGTAAAAATGTAGGTCAGAAATACAGCAAGTTGCCAATACAGAACAGAAATTGTTTTCACGGTACTCCCTGAAACGACATCAACCACAAACCCTGAAAGTGTTTGTCTTTCAGGATATTTGGCTTCTTATTTTTTCTTGTTACTTGCAAGCATTAAATTCCCTAAGGAGCTCCAAACTAACATGTTGTCTTTCTCCTCCATCTCATAACTCCCACCTCTCACCAAGTGTTTCACAGCCTCTGTACGAGCTTTTTCATCTCCTAAGAATTTATCTTCTACTAGATTTGTTTTGCAGCTTCTTTATTAGAAATGAATAACATTTTTTAAAATTTTCTCTTCCATGGTAATTTACCTTCAGGGTTATGAAAAAAATTCGGAATATTTTTGCTAGCATGCGGAGGGAAATTTAAATTGAAAAAGAAATCCTATTTGTTTCAATAAAATGATAACTCATCTCTCTTTAATTCACTATAGGATTTTTTCGGTTTTAGGGTTTGGGGGTTATTTTCGTGGTTTTTTTTTTTTTACATCCTTCACTGGAAAGAATAACATAAATATAAAACACCCAAGTTGTTATAGTAGAGATAAGTAACTATGTTGTAGGAGGAAGTTATTAAAAAAAAAAAATGGATGATGTTGAATAGCTTCAGTGAAATTTTATTCCTCTTGTATGGCAATGTTAAATCCGCTGAAAGTAAGGACTAATATTTTTAATATTAAACATTTGACATTGTCCACAAACAATGTATCTAACCAAATGAATAACTCTTCTTTTTCAATAAGTAATTCTTATTCTCCAGACTATATATGAACCTTAAAAATGGTTCATATATATATCAGGACTTCTCATTTTACTGAAGATTGTTTTGGTGAGTATGAGGGGTGTTACTGAATACGCTGTAAAAACACTGCCAAACAGTTAAAAGATTATTAAAAACAAAAAAAAAATATTCTGGGAAGTATGTCAATGTAATTTCATACAAAAAGTATTGGTCTGAATAACAGGAATGCTTTTTTTTCCACATCTGATAATTATAAAGGAAATACAATAATATTACAAAAATTACCAGAATTTTTGTTGAAAGGGAAATTAGGTTTTTTGGTCTGAGAACCTGAAAAACAAAATTGTTTCTGAATGATAAGCAGGATTGCAGAGTTTAAACATTTAAATAGAGACAGAGCTTCTTTAGCACTGTAGAATTTTTCTCTACTTTGAAACTCAGTGGTAGAGCCTTTTTTTCCTCTCCAATAAGTAATCGTTGGAAAACAAGCTTTGCAGGACTGCTTCCGTTTGAAGTAACAAACTACTTATTCACAGATAAAAACCAAATTATTTTTCTTTTAAAAACAAGAAAACATAGAAGTAGCCATATGCTTTCCCATTTAGGAATTTTCAAATTCACATAATGCATTTGACACAGTTATTCCTCTCTGACACTCAGCATTTTTTGCTCCAGCACAGATGAGTTTCTGCCCACAGCCTCTCTTCTCACCAGGTGTGTCTGAGCAGTGCCCAGACCTCAGCAGCCACTCTAGCCTATTGCCTTGCTAAGCTGAAATAATTTGTTTTGCTTGAACCTGAAGAAGTCTTTCACATGGTTTGTAGGTTAATAATCGCAGAATCACTTTTGGATCACAGACCTTCTTGATGTCATACATAGGAACTGTGAGGTGTAAGAGTATTGGGTGATAAGATCAGTAACAGTTCTCTGCTGAGCATCTAAAAAGAGCTTTCTGGTTTTGATTTGTCATTCATTTAATACATTTTATCTCCCCAAGAAAAACTGTGGCAATCACCATACAGCACCAGTTAAAACATTCAAGTATTAATGTAGTTTACAACACATGTACTGCTTTCACTAAACATGAGTTTCCTGCAATGTACAAAACTTTAAAAGAATTCTAGACAAGTCATCCCTTTTTGCTATGCTCAGCAGAAGGCTCAACACAGCCATCCTCTAAATCATATCTACAAAGCACTTTTAGTGATATTCTGTGATATCTCTTTTGAAGGAAGTATCCTCTGGCTTTAACTTAAAAAAGCTTACAAAACTCTGATTTATTGTGACTATTTGTTTACAAGAGCTTTATTGCCTAACCATAGATCAACTTGGCTTGCTTCAGTCATTAACAACAATACATTATTAGACCAATTATAACATTCTAAAAGTTTAATTTGTAAACTATTACAAATAATTATTGTTTCACAAAACGAGGTTTCCATCCTATTACGAACATATATTAACAATGCCAATTCTGGTCTAATTGTGGCTTTGATTTAAGATGTTTAAGTCAATTTTATTGATAAGGAGTGTCATCTACAATATGTTACAGATGACCTGGAAGTTTACAGACACAAAGCTAAAGATAGAGCCCTAAGGATACTTCTGTTGTTCCCTACACCTTGATTAGTTTCAGGAACCAGACAAATGATGCCAAGGACAATCCTGGGAGGGAAATTATTGCCTGGTGATGCAACTTGTCTTTTATTTTAATCCTGTAGGAAAGCTTCATCCTGCCAGAGAAAGAGGATGTAAATGTTTGCTGCTGTATTTACAGACGTCTCCAGAAACCGAGTAGAATTAGAGTGGTTCACTGTAGTATCAGCAAACTCAGTTGTCTGCATTTTTTTTCCTTGTATTCAAATCAAGCGACTGCAGAAATCTTAGTGCAATTTTTCTTCCTTGATTATTTAATAGAGTTGTCTAGGTTATGGTTAGAGACCCATGGAAACATTTGTTCCTGTCAAGCCAGATCTACCTTTAATATGGTGGGGTTTACTCCAAGGCTTTCCAAGGGAGGCTCTACTCTGCTAGAGGCTATGAAGGTGTATCAAGTTTGATTGGTTTAATCTCTGATTAGACTTCTAAAGAATGCAGTCAGGCTGTTTTTGTGTTTTGTCTTGCACAGCAGTAAGACAAGACCCAGAGAAGCACTCAAGAAAACAAATAATGTCCCCTGTCGCATTCCTGGGAGAGACCTGTCAGCTCCATTAGTGGAGAAAGATGTAGGTCAGGCAATATGCAAGATGCTTAGTGCCTTCATTTTCCATATTACAAAGAGATTCCTTTTAGCTGACATACAGGCTTACAAGCAAATTTCAGGATAAATGGCATAAACCCTGCTATTAACTGTGTTGGAGACACTTTAAATAGCTCTATCAATACAAACATCATAGCCCTTTTAGCTTGTACCCTTCCAATATCAGAAGAAAAGCAATAATGCAAGATGGGCTAAGTGATAGAGGTAGGGATATGCTAAATCTCATCAAGGTTTCTTTAATGGAAGCAGTGTCATCACGAGGAGCTAGTGTTTGAAAGTTAGAGGATGGAACTAGTTTCGCCTGATTTCCAATACTTATGATGTCACATTGAAGTATTATATTTGCATCCCAGGTAAAAGATGTGGAAGTAGAAGAAACATGATGAAACAAACTATACAGGGAAAAATTATCTGATAGAGGGAGATAAAAGAGCTGAAAGAAATTGAAAGCATCAAAAATAAAAGACTAAGAAGTACTCCAGGGAAAACTATGCTATATATAGATGGCAGCCACTTCAGGTACTTAATTTTGCAAGAGTGGATAAAGTCATAATTCCTCAAGAACTGCACAAGTCTTCCTTCAGCTAGCAAGAGACATAAGCACTGTTGGTCCATCACACGGAGAAAGCATGCAGGCAGAAAGAAGGGAGGAGGCTGTGGCAAGGAAACACTGATATGGTGACTTGGCTCACTTGGCTGGGCTTCAGCACAAGCCAGCGCTCCCCTGCAGACCATTTAATTCTACCCATCATCAAGTGGGTTTGCAAGGTCTTTGCAATATCTTGAAAATATTAACAAAATATTGATGGTGTATCTAGATACCTGAACAGACAGTTTTGGATAAATTATTGTAAGAATGTCTCATCTCTTACACACACAGCAGAAGTCAACAGTATTCAAAAAGCACCTGGGGCACCCCAGGTGAGGGAAAAACACTGGGGGCTGCACATTAATTCAGTGGCTTGAACTCAATCTCATGGTGAAATTAAGAAAGGAATTAGCTTGATCACATCCCTCTTCACTCTGAAGTTTATCATTCCTTTCTAGGATCTCATGAAGGCAGTTGTCATGAAAGGCTATAATTCTTACTGCCTTCTCCCAGCACTAGTGAGTACAACCCAATAATTTTTTCCCCATTTCTGTTTAAAGAACGCCAATAAGTGTAAGTTTTAATCAACAAATGTGTTAATACTGGAGTGGGGACATTTTTAAAACAAGTAGTTTATTACTCTAATATGAGAAAATTTCCCCTCATTTTATAGCACCAAAATTGCTAGTGTGCATAGGAGCTTTCTAACCAAGGCAGGTCTCACAAAATAGAAGTTTTCACTGTGTTTTGCTTATTAAGCAGCCTTATTGTTTTAAGAAGTAGTCAATTAATCATTGACAATGTTGACTATAATTAATAACTACAGACAAAAGACTATAGGCAAAAAGACTAGGTAAATCAAGAAAACCAAACATCTCCAAGAATAGATTTTTTTCTCTCTTTATTGCTCCAGGAGCTCACAGATTGTTCTAACAAAACCTATGGCTGAACTACTTAGAGTAAAAAGATGGAGAAAAAGAGAAATGGCTGTTAAACTACAGCCACTTTTGAACCTTTATTTACAGGAGTAGAGAACAACTCATCAGACAAAAAGGATTGAACAGTAAGAGTATGGATAAAAATGGATATCAAGAATATGAAACCAAGTTCTTCCATCTTTCATCCAGAAGCATTAAAATCACAAACTGGTGTAACTACATAGTGTACAAATCTGAAAGCCAAATTTTGCTCAAACGTACAAGTTTTCTAATCATTTTTCATAAACAGGTAATTGGCAGCTCTAGGCAAGCAGAGATGGACAGAAGGAAGTAAGAAAAATAGTTGAAGCAGTTCTTTAGATGCCACCAAATGCCCCAGCCACTCTGCAGTCACCAAGACAGTGGAGCTGAGAGCTCCTTGGCACAGAAAGCAGAGAGAAAAACAGCTTCGTCCCATGTGCTCCCACCTAGGTGCTCCCACTGCTTCCCCAGCACCACCCTGCCACGGCCCCGGTCCTTCCATGCAAACTCCCTCCTGCTCCACAGGCTGCTGCTCCCACTGGCTCTCATGGCAGCTCAGAGCTCAGCAATGCCTGTGCCAGCATAAATCCGAGAGGAGGAGGGCGTGGGACTGGGACATGCCCGGCAGCAGCACTGAGGCACAACATTTTGTTTTGTCTATGCAACTGCCACCAAAGTCATCACCCAACAAACCTTTGCAGAATGACATAGATTTCAAAAACCTGGGTCTCCATCTAAGGGGTATAATGTAGGATAATACAACTTATTACCCTCACAGTTTCTGCAGAAGCTTACATTGCTCCACGTTATAAACAGGGGTATGAGCTCCTTTAATTCCACCTACACCAAAATAAGTTCTAGCATAAGTACAATATATCCAAACCACAAATATTACCAGCCAATATCATTAAGCTAGCAAAAAATTGTAATACAGGGTTTGCAAATGGAATTTTACGTAAGTAGAGATGACAGGCATAACTGGGAAGGAACTTGTTCTCCAAGTCATCAAGGGCCATCTCTACCACTTGCAGTTAAATAAAAGACTGTCTTGGTCTTTGAGGCCAAATTGAATACTTTTTTTTTATGAAGTATTCCCACTGGTTTAAAATAGGCACTCTACATATGAAATGATTGACAAATATTTATGATGTCCATTTTATGTATGAGGACATATACAACATGATATAATACATTCATTTCTAGTTGTGTATGTACTAAGTAAATATAAAAACTAGGAATGTATGCATTATTCCTTGCTAATTTTTTCTGAAAAGCTATCTATTTAACCCCAAATCCTATTTCCATTCTTTCCAATTTCCATTCTCTCTTTTGCAACACATTTCATATTTTGAATTATGAATGTGCAACACAGGATGTCATTTGGATGTCAAAGAAGCAATCAGCTGAAGACTGCTATCATTCAGAAGCTACTTCAAGACATACTGAAATATTTTCTTAACCTTCAAAAAATTGCTATGGTATATTAGGAATATAAGAATTGTTTCTATTACTGCCTGGAATGCTGAATTTTTATTCATACTTAGGATTATTGCCTTTACAAAGTACTAAATCCAGAAAGTACCTGTCTCAAATTATTACAGTGATTTCTGTGTAAGGAGAGATGCTGCTGCACTCAAGGAGTGGACCTCCTTCTTATTCTCAGATTTAAATTACATTGAAATTATCTTTGGTTTAATAATAATCATTTACAGGTGCTGTGCATCCTGCACATGAAGCCCCCAGTAAGCCTCTCCAATAGTTTTTGTGTCTCAGACACACTTATTTGAAACTTTATTTTGGTCATTAAAGCAACAACACACAGGATTCGGTTTCACTCTCAGCTTTAGCCTGAGAAGTTATGAATGTTGTAATAAAGAAAGAGGTGAAACGGAAGCTTGCTGGGGAGCAGGTTATGGTTCAAGCTGAGAGAAACTAAGGGAACACACCAAACCAAGGTGAAGAGCCTGCCACCACTGCAGGGAGCAGCAGCTTGACAAACAGCACCAAGGGAGAACAACTTGAGAGAAGTTGGGGGGAGCAGAAAATCAATAGAAAATTAAGATGAGCGAGGTGGCAATAGATTCCAAAAACATTTTGACATTAAGCTTCTTCAATATCTATCCAATATACCAAATTTTTACCATTTAAATATCTTAGAGATATTTATAAAACTGTATTTCTGCATTGCTTGCATTTTACTGGGCATTTTCCAGCTCAATCCTACAGTTATAGAATAATGCCAGTCATGAGAAACCTAAAGTCCACAAAAGGTCTAGTATCTCTAGCAAAAGTCATCCTGAAATGTAGTAAGTGGATTCTACTTTATTTTTAATGGAAACAGACAATAGGGTTTAGACCAGGACGGTCCAGAGTCAGAGTGAATACAGAGCTCTAATCAATTAACAGGCTTTTTCAAACAGGTTTAAATGTGAATCCTATGGATACAAATAAGGTTGTCTTATGTCATGGATACAACAGAAGCAAGAGCTGAAAGTATTATGACAGGCTTTTCAAATGAAGTACAAAATTCTTTTTAAATTGTGAGAGCTCTTTCACATGCAAGAGTTTGTACTAAATACTCAGTGCCTTTCACACAATTACTTTCAAGGTCTGCTAAACCACTGCAGTCTGCCTCTTAGCCACTAAAGGCACATCCCAGCATTACTGCTAAGCGGCATATTAAAAGCTCGAGATAGTACAGAGCAAGGAATTCACCTTTCGAGGGTGTTTCTTACATAAAAATGTATTTAGTTTTATTTTATTATTGCTGATGCCTCCTTTTTGCATTGATGTGGTATTCAAATCTGCAGTTTGGGATGGGAAAACAAAAGTTTTTCCAAAGTAGTGGCAATCATGACTATAAACATTAAGCTGTATTGCAGAGGGACACCTGCACACACCGACAGTGCCCCAGAACTTTTCCTCTCCTGCTGCACAGAACAACCTTCTCCAACACACACCTTTGATTGATGAGGCAAATTCTTACTCCTTTTATAGTCTCTAAGTGTTCCCACACAAAACCAAACATTTCTCTTCCTCTTGTTAAACCTCACCTGATGTGTCTGTTTTGCTTTCTGATTAAAAGTATAACACTGAAAGGGAGAGTTTGAAATAAGCATGAAGATGTTTTTCAAATCACAAATTCAGGGAAAAAAATCTAGGTTTTAATATTTACACTATGATGGCAGACAAGAATTGTATTTATCAGCAGCTTTGCAGTGCATACTCACTATGATTTAGTCACCTATCACTTTTGCCTCTTCTCAGACATACTTTGGCTATATTTACTAAAGACACCTATGATGAAGGCAGTATCTTTGAGAAGGGTTGTTTAAACAGTATATTTTATATCCTTAAGCTTCTCCCTGCCTATTGGATTTCTATTATGGAGTGTGAAAGTCATTCTTTAGTTAAAACTCACTAGGTACAAGGTAGCAGAGCCACAATCCACTTCATGGAATTCAGAGTCCATGACAAGTCCACAGCCACAATCCTGACCTCAGTAGGAGAGAGTTACACAGACGACAGCACCAGAAATTTGTATCTTGGGATCGAAAACAAGTAGCTGCAACATACACACATCAAAACAGCTGATGCAGTTCAAGTGCTAAACAATTACTGCATTTTCTGGGACAATTAAGGAACTGCAGACAAGACAACAAACAGCACTCACATGTAGGAACTTCCCATACAAATTCACAGACTCCAGATCTATACTGGAGCAGAGGACCTTTGACAGAAGCAGCATTCACAGTATTATTCTTTCCAAGTAATAGTATGGGTAAATAAAATCTGTTTGGGAAGGATGGGCTTGTATTGTCTGTGACAGCAAATTAACCATCAGGGACCAATTCCTGTCTTTCAGCAAGTATTTTCAGAAGAATGAAGGGTAATTCCAGATTTGAGAGTAGAAAGCATCTCCACAGCCATTTTCCAGCCCCCAGCTGCAGCATCCAAGACTCATAGCAAACTACAGTATCTGGGCATGGGGAAAAAGTTTTGGTTTACTTTATAAGTTCAGGAATACTCCTGGATTCTAATTTTCTTTCTATAAGTTTAAATTTGAACAGGAGACAAACTATGAAACATTTGGAAGAACATATTCCACCTTGCAGGTACATCTGCACAAGCCCATTTCAAGCTCTGAAGCTCAGCCCCAGTGCTGTAATCAGACACTGCAGTCGGGCAGCACAGCCAGTACCTCCTCACCCCACCATAAACAAGTGGAAGAATCTGAATTATTCCCTCTAAAGCAGGGCTTCAAACATTCGACTGCATAAGTAGCTTGGTCTTTTCCCTAAAGATTCAGTATGGAAAAGCAGTAATTCATTGCTATTGTGGTTATTCTAAGCTTAAAATTTTATTAATTTGTTGAAGAGTAAAAATAGGCATCTGAAAGACTCAAAAGATCACCTTAAATAAAATTAAATAAATTGACTTTTAATTTCTTGACTGGGAAAACATTATGTTTAGATGTTAGAATGACAATATTAAATGTCAGTACTTTTCAATTCTGCATTTTGACACTATAAGGGATCAGTATGGGGATTCTGCAAATTTTCCAATTGAAAAAAACTAGGCTAAACAAAGCATTCAGTTAATTCATTGTGATATCACAAAATTACACTGAAAAAAGACTGCTAAGTAACTGAAAATTTGTTGGCATTTAATGAATTTCCTTTCTGAAAAATGCAGGATCGTTTACTTCAGAAATGTTATTTCAAATGGAAATTATAATAGTAAGTTTTTTAAAAATAATTCCATTTGTAAATTTTGTGAAAATTTTGAACAACACTATTAAGAGTTGCATCTAAAATGCAAGTCAGCATTTGAATTCCTAAAACCAAGAGCCCATTGTTTTGAGACTTTGGTCTATTTACAGCCTATTATTATTATTATTGAGGCAATTATAATCTTAGGCTTTCACTTCAAAAGTGTAATTTAACAGTAAACATTTATTTTCAGACACATTCAAATTGAACTACTTCTCTGCAGTATGGTAACATCTCCGTGGCCACATTTGATTGCTGAAGTAACATCTGACTCCAAATTCAACATGTGAAGAGTTTTTCTTCTCACTGCAACTCCAGATCACTGAAAGATTACGAACAAGAATCCCATTTGGAAACATTTGGCAATGTCAAATGTTGCCACTTTTCATTCAGCAAATCATATTTGACCTGCTGAACTTTCAATATTTCAGGGGCATGTTAGTCTAAACTAATGCCTTGAAGGTCTATGAAACTTAAAGTCAAAAATACACTTACAAGTATTTTATAGTCACGATAACACCACAAAGAATAGAAGGGCTCAAAACACACAGAGATGGGCTCTGGGTCAGACCCCATGCAATGAGTATCAAAACAGTGCTTCATTAACTCTTCAATCTAGTCACTGGTACTTTCAGTGCTGTCACTGAATTGCCACAGAAATACTGCTTAATAACATCAGGGTGGTGCAAAGCACCCCATTCTTTCTGGAAAGTCATCAATAGATGATATCCAGCATGAAACAGAGCCGAACTTCCCAGATGAGACCTACGCACCCTGTGGGAGAAAACAGCTTGTTCTGCAAAGTGAGGCTCCAGCTGTCTCACTCTCTCCAGGTGCAATGCTGTATGTTGTATTATATTGCTTGAAAACAAACTGTATTGATAGGAGACAAGAATAAGTTTACCTAATCTAAACATACAGTATTCCAGAAAAAAGAAGGGCAGACAGAAGGCCAAAACTATGAATTATGCATACTGCATCACCAAACTCCTATCCTACTTTAGAGCTGGAGCAGACTTTGCATGGAAAATGAAATTAGGATGGAACATATATTGAACAATTTTCTCCATAACTGGTTCTTACTCACCTTAAATGTAAAATTTTATTTAGCTTATATCACAGGAAGACATCCTTATTGAAGTAGCACACTTACATGGGTCCCTTTGAAAGGATTTAATGCAAACAAGTCTAAAATAATTCAAGGGGAGACATTTTCTGACTGTTCTCAGAAGAGCTTAGTGAAGAAGAGGAGAGCAGGAAAGAATTACTTTATTGTATTGATTTCCTTAGGAAAAAGAAAAAAAAAAAATCAAAGTAAGGTAGGTCAAACAAACCAATTCTCTTTTGTAAAAATCAATAAAAGCATGCAGAACATGAGTGAATTTACATGTCAAGAAGGGTTTGCAGCCATACTGCAAAACAAGATCTGCACATTATTGCTCTAATAAGGCAGGTAATACAAGACACTAGCTTGGGTCATTACTGCACCCTGCTATTTTAAAATAGCAAAGTGCAATGTGTATGCATTTTTACTGATTTAATCAAGCAATTAATCTGAAGTATGACTGATTATACATTACAGCTCACTAAAACATGTTGAATCATAGCATATGACAGACCTGTAGCTGCTTAAAACACATCTACCTAAAGCTGAAAAATTGCTCTATATGAAGCTGCAAAGAAAGGTGTCTAAACTTCTGCCCAAGTCGTACATTCTTAAGGTCCAACAATCTTCTGCTCTGTGGCAGAAAAATTCAACCACCACCTAAAAACTAAACACACTGATACATTCTTGGCATTTCTCTGGTTGCTCAACTAAGTACAAATTAATATATAATAGTACTTGATAAAACCCAAAACTCTACTAGCTTCTTCAAATTATTTCATATAAAATACCTGAAAAAGGGTCCCTCCTTCATCAATATCTTCAAGGAGATACTTGTAATTCCATATACTTGAAATGGTTGTTTGGATAATTAACTGCAGACCACTGCTAGCAACTACTGTCATTAACATCAATTACATGAAAATCAGCTACAGGAATGACTCCCAGATTCCAACAGGACCCAAGCCAAGGGCATAACTTCTCTTACGTATAACCTGGTATCCAGCTGTGAGACTCAAGGGCTTCTCCACTAAACTCCACCCATCCACTCCACCTTCTTCTGACCTGTAAAAGATCCGTGGGATTCCCTACATTTCTTCTACAGCTTCTCTACCTCATTCTTTTAAAACAGCAAAACACTTTGAATGCAAGAATGTGTATGCATAAGCATCTAAACTGCTTCAGGCATTAAACACCCTAAATTCACCAGAAGGTGATAGACCATCTACTGGAAACAAGGATTTACAGGTCAATTTAGAATTTATGTAATTGATGTCAAAACTTGCCCTGACTTTGCCAGGAGTAAAATTAACAGGAAAGAAGCACAGTGTTTGAGCCATCTCTGGTTGATAAACCTTCTCAAGAAAAGCAATGAATGGGGAGCTGAGATCTCTTTTTAAAAATTTGCAACACTCAGGTTCACACTGATGCCTTACTCCTGTTTTTTCTGACTATCCCTCCCCCAGTACAGAGTCTAAGACTCAAGACCTTTTCTTGGAATTATTTAAGCCTGTTCTGAGATTAGGCTTTAGAGAAAACATAAGAAAACCAAACAGCAACCCTAGCAGATCTTCCAGTATTAAAACAGCATCACATCCGCTACTGAATTCATATTGGACAACCAATATAAACTAACTATTAAAAAAAGTCAGAAAAGGCATATACTTCTCTCACTTTCTTGAGGAGTACAATCTGCCTTCATACAGTTGAGTGAACTGAGTGCTGTCAGGACAGGCAAACCCTTGAAAAAACTACCAAATTTATTCTAAAAGCATCAATTAAATCCTCTTCCCCTCAAGAAGAAAGTATTCCAAAGCAGTACTAAGCACTTTTGTCATTTTAAATGGGGAATTGTGGATTTACTTGGTTTCTTATCACATTTTAAAAGAAAAAACCTTTTCCATAAGTAAATAATTTTACACTTCTGACAAAGCAAAGTTATAACAAGAACGAAGGTCAAAACACAAGTCTGCGCTCAGCCTTGCACAATGTCCATTATTTCCAGTAGAAATTCACCTAATTTCCCCAGGTGTTCTGTAAATAATGCTTATTATTGTTACTTAATCTTCACTCTAACATGCATCAATCAGTAAGAAAAATATTTTTCTTTAGATACTCATTGTACAGCTTTCTGCAACTTCAATTAAAAAAAAAAACCTCAAAGCAAAGCTCATTCCTACCATTTGGGCAGTGCAGAGAGGGAAAATCCTTTCCAAACCCCAAATTTAGTCCACCTCAACAACAGCAGAACCCAGTCACAGCTTTTCATTTATACCATCCAAGTATACTATGTGGAAAACCCAGACCTTTGCAAACATATCATAATTCAGTGTTTGTTTATAGTTACAATTAAGACACCACTGGCTTTCATTTTCTTTTTGACTTTTAGTCACTCTTAAGTTCTGTGCCCCAGAGGAAGGAAGGAGAAGGGGCAGGGTGAAAGCCTTCCTTGCCAGGTGCTCCCCCAGTCTCCTACAGACATTCACACAAGCACAAATGAAGCACCAGGAGCAAAGGGGGAGTTCAGTATGACAAGGACAAGACTGCTCAGAGGAGAGGCACAGAATGGGGCAATGAGACAGTCAGGCCACCCCTCTGCATGTGCAGCTTGTGGTTTCCTTGCAGACCTCCCATGCCTTGACAGGAGAAGGACAAAAGTGACCACAACTCCTCACTCATTTCCTGCTTTTCATTCTGTTCTTTAAAGTTTTGGCTTCCTGCAGTTACTCAACAAGTGTCCTTTTCAGGGCTGTTCACATTCATTTCTTTCTCCTTTTCTACTCAGTTCATTTTGTTTTCCTACCTAGCTCTTCACTGTCTGCATGTTTTCCCCTCTGCTACCTTCTCCATTTTCCCCATTTGAAATGACCAGTTTGTTTTCACTGATGGAATGCAGGACCACATTTTTAACTCTGTTCTTGTGTTTTTAAAGAATACGAAGGTAAAAATTTATAGCCATTGAATAATAAACATCAGAAGAGTTTCCTTTAGAAAGTTTTTTTAAATTATACATTTATGAATGCCAGATATATTTGATGTATTTTTGGTATAATTTACAGCATAAAGTGCAAGTAAATACAAGGAGGAAGAATTCAGAATGTGTTACTCACCACATTTGTTAATCCTGGTAGCCAGGTGTGAGTTTTATGTCACCCAGAGGAGCTTCTCATTTTCCTTCTTCATGACCCTTTCTACTGGGTATTAAAAAAAAAAAAAAAAATATACAAGGTAACCGCAGCATAGAATAATAGGGGTGGGGGGGAGGGAGGACACACAGGCCTTTCACTCTGTTTGAGAGGAACTGGCATCTCTGAAATGTGACTAGACTTAGACTCCATCAACTCAGGGAATTCTCTGCATCACAACAACTGGCAGCCAGTTATTAACATGGATAATTCAGCACAAACTCAGAGCAAAGACAGTGGAAGCGACCCTGGCAGCAGGAGTCTTTGCCTCCTCCTCACAGCCACACTGAGCTCCATTAGCACAAACTGCACTGTCCCTTGTCTGCAGCACAAGGCAGAGCTGTATCCACACACAGCTGCTGAGCCGGCAGAGAGTTCAGCAGAGACACGGCTACAAAGGGAGAGTTTCAGTCCTGGGTAAAGTAGACTTGGACCTAAAGAAGCCAGTAAACTTAAACAGGTGAGAAAACAGCTGGGCTTCTTTTCTAATGACCATCACTTAGAGCAGCTGCATTTGGTCCCTGAGAAATAGGCTTACTTCACACAGCTGAATGAGATTTCACTGAGCTTTGTCACCACAGTCTTTTCCTAGTTTCTTTGAGAGCTGGTCTCATCTCTATGATGAGAGTAACAGAGTCATGGCAGCACTACACAACAGAAATACTGCTTTGATTTTCCAGCAATGCTGCACTTGGTTCCCACCCAGTAGCACCCAACCAACTTTAAAAACTACATTACAAAGCAACAGTTACAGAAAGGTCTTGAGAGTTAGGGTTGTTCAGGCTGAAGAGAAGGATCCAGGGAGGCCTTAAAGCACATTACTTATGGGGGCCCACAAGAACACCAAAGAGGGGCTGGTTTTGGGGTTTTTTTATAAGAACATAGAGGGACAGGAAAATCTGGAACAGATTTAAATAAAAAGTGAGTAGGTTTAGACCAAAAATTAGCAAGAAATTCTTTACTATCAGGGTGGTGAGACACTGGAACAGGTCACCCATAGAAGCTGTGGATGCCTCACCCTTTGAAGCATTCAAGGCCAGGTCAGATGGTGGTCTGAGAAACCCGGTCTAAAAGAAAAAGCACCCCTGACCACAACAGGGGGGTTGGAACGAGATGATCTCCAAGGTCCCCTTCCAACCCCAACCATTCTATGACTCCACGAATTACAAAGTGCTCAAGACAGAAAATAAAACAAGATATCTCCTGAGAGATGAAACACGGATTTCTACTCTTCTTTCAGCAGCTCCAGAAGAGACACAGCCTCTCAAACCCTACCCCATGCTAAAACCAAAGGAAGATTTTTAGCAAAGCACCCCTCATGGCCACTGCCATAGTGAAGCTATTAAAAAAACCCCAAAACACCAAACTCCACACCACAGTGGTAGACTTAAAATAAGGAAATACCTGGAAACCAGTAGAGAGACACAGCCCCATCACAACCAGAGCAAAGCCAAGCCAAACAAGAACAAACCAATAACCCAGCCCCTCCCTAGCTCTTATAGGGCTCCTGATCAGAGTAACTCAGAACAGCTGCCCTGCCACACACTCAGCTGCTCTCCAATTCCCCTTGGGCTGCAGAGTCTCCCTGCCCACACCTGTGGCCACTGCAACCTCCCCCAGGCTGCTGGGGCTTTGCTGAGCACCAAGCATGGTAAGAACCATGCCAACTACCTTCTCTTCTAGCATGCTCTCCTTTGGTGGAGACAAGCAACTCAGTACAGCAAAGCTTGCCTTAAGGTGTGTAGGCATATGTTTGCTGCTAAAGTGATGCTAGGGCTTCATGGCAAATTTAACCTGCTGACACAGTAGCATATCTGTAGTAATATGAGATCAGGATTGGCCCAAAGCTTAAAGAAGCATTTCTGTGGGAAGGAATAATCTTGAAATATAGTCCATGTTGTGCTGCACCCTTTTGGAATAAATGTTTGTCTTTTTACTGAAGTGTTGTTGCTTCAGAAATGCAATTATTGCTGATAATCATTTAAATCAAGGACTAAAACAGATCACCACAGATGCTATGATAGCACTAAATACAAGGAAAAAGAGCCTCTTGAATTCACATAGGAACAAAATGCTGTAATAAATGCGAGTTCTCTTTGCCCCTTTTCTGTTTGTGGATGGTCTGGAAGTGCATCTCAATACACAAATATTAGGCACATTTGTGGCAAAATATATTTATTGACAGATTTGGTGAGAGATATATATTCTGTAAAATTAGTGGCAAAGGAGAACAGACAGTTTGGTTACACACCTTGGTACTTAATGAAATGTATCCGAATCTGGTTTTTTGCCAGCTGTTAATGGTGAGAAGGGGTGATCAACGTTAGTATGTGATAATGAGTCATGACTCAGCAAGGTGTGCACAAGCAGATTTTTTTTAGGAGCTATTGAGAGGCTCTGGGTTGTAGTGAAGACCACAGGAGCAGGGGGCAGCTTCTACATCTCCAAATCTGAGTGTAGCTGGAAGTTTGATGAGGAGATCTTGCAGTACTATAGCACTCCTAGATGTGCCTACAGTCCTGAGGCAGAAAGACTGAAAGCTTTGTTAAAGACCTGGGTCAAGTGCTCTGGACATCATACTGGGAGATTGGAGTGATAGCAAGGGAAGAGGACAGAAGAGGTAAGATAGCACTGCCCTCCTTTGTCTGACATAGTGCTACTATCCCTATGAAATGCAAAATAGATGGAACAACATGTTCCAAATGTATTCTATATCTTAAAACTGTTACAGACTGGTATAGAGGCAGGCACGTTTTCTTATAGCATGGAATTAAAGGGAAAATTTTCTGTATGTCTATTGCTTCTCTCCTTTATGACTGAAAAAGGAGATACTTGCAGAAAGGAAAAAACCAAACAAACCTACTAGCATTTTGAACAGAAAACAGGTATGAAAAACTGTCTTTGTCACAAACTAATAAGGGTTTTATTTGCTTTGACAATGAAAAAATAAAGAAAACAGAAAATATTTTCATAGCAGATTGTATGTTATTAGTGACAATCATCTGGTTGGCAACACCTCCTCTGTGATGTACTTTTCTTTAGCTGAGAGGAAGAGTTTGCTGTTCTCTTGAAGTTCACCTTTTAAACAGCAAGATTCTACCTTCAAGCACGATTTTTAAACAACCCTTGTCTTTGCTAAATTATCTCTGGGTTACACTATTGAATTCATAATGATTCGTATCTGATTAGAAAGCTGCCACAGACTGTATAGAGAAAGAGACATTTTGTTCTCATGACATATTTTTCTGTGACTACAATAGACATACATTATCTTCATGATATCAGGTGGTCCTGTGCAGGGCCAGGAGCTGGACTTGGATGTTCCTTGTGAGTCCCTTCTAACTTAGTATATTCTATGATTCTATGATATATTTTTATCTTTATAACTCACCTTGTTATTGTTTGCTCCCAGGCAACTTTTCTAACTTCAAAGTCCTTATCTCCAAGATTCTCCACCCACTTCATTTTGTGTAAAAAGACAGAGTTAGGACAACTCTAACCAAATCATTCTTTAATGTAAAGGTACTTTTCATGCACTGAAAATCTAAAACTCAGTAACACTGCAATATTCTTCTCTGTAATAAGGATGAGAAGTCTTCAAATCCTTTTTCTTTATTTTTTTTCTAATTTGTTGGAAGTTTTGATTTGTGTGCTAATTTCCATACTCGTAAGTGTGTGAAAGAGTGGAAGAAGCAGCAGGGAGTGCTTTGCCAGGAGCTGTTTGTTTTAAGGACAGAGGATGACTGCATTCATTCTGCTCACATATGTTCCCGCAGTGCAAGAGCTCACTGCACTCTGGTGTCCCCTCCAGGAGGTGGCTGGGTGACTTCTCTCTGTCCAGCTGCTTCTGCAAGACCTTGAAAGATCTTGTGCTGGAGAAATATGTCTGTCAGTTCCCAGTCAGTATTGGCTTTGGCAGCTGTTTACTGTAATAGCATGGGGTTGTTCATGAAAGGAAATAGTTTTCGTATTGGAAAATTGTGCTGTTGTACATCTGTGAGAAATAAAGACATGCAATGGGTTAATAAACACATTAGACAGAACCCAAACAAACAAAAATGAAAATCTTTAGCAGCCTAAAGTATTTTTCATAAGTATACCATCTGTCTCCAAGTATCAATTACATAAAATCAAGGAGATGGATATAAATACACAATAAATTGTGGGCTGCTTGAGTACATATTTGTTTTATAAAGAATGTACTGCATCACAGCATAACTTTAATTCTGACCTTAAATAAATACTATTACAGGAGATCTCTCACATTCTACCCATAACAGCAATAACTACTTCTGGAAGAGACCACCAGTAAAAATTATTTATATACACGTTAATGACATCTACTGACAAGCATCAAATAGAAGTCTGCAGATATACATTTTGTTAGATTAACTGGGAAAATACTCTAATAAGATATCTGGCAGAACTGAGAGAAGTCATAGCAATTAAAAATGCTTTAAAATTCTACAGGAGGTTAATATATTAGAGTATTAAAAATGCCTGCAATAGTATCCATTAACGTGTTGATTTAAGGAATCCCCAGCACATTGTCCAGGGTCAAGACTGTAGCATTATCATGAAACTTGTATGTCTTTGTATATGGATGAAAGTACATTTATTAAGGGGCTGGTATTTATTTACTTTGTTCTAAAAAGCTTGTTTTCTGGTGATTAGTTATTACCATTTGCCCAGTGAATTAGATTTTAAGGTTTGGGTTTATTTTTCTCCTAGAAACTTCTACGTAATGAAGTAAACTGTTAAAATCACAGAGGGTAAGGTGCATGCAGATCATCTCGGCTGGGCTCTCTACAGCCACGGTCAGAGCATGATTTGATGGCACTGCAGCACATTGCCCCTTCAAAATCTCTTTCCAGGAGCACTTATGGTCCTGCTATGAGCATCTTCACAGAAGGCAGTGCCTAAAGAAGAGTTTGCATATATTTACCTCTATTTGGTACCCCTTTGCCCTGCCCTCAGTACAATTCTCCATACAGCTCAGAGAGAAATTCCTCAAATTGAACCCAAATGAGATTACACGGATAATACAGTGCTCCTTTGGAGACCACCTTTTAGAACAAGGTACAATACTGCAAATCTGCAAGCTGAGCAGGTGTGATAATGAATTCAAGAGCTGAGAATGTGTCACTGTGAATTCAGTTGTTCTCAAAGCTTAATACGTGCATGTTGCAATTTGATGATGCTTTATGCAATCGCAGGGTTGTTACTGTCAGAAACAATCTGTTTACTTTGCATATTTTCACATTTTTGTGAGCTGCCTAGATTCTATCTTCTGCAATTGGCATAGAGATTTACCAATTTATTTTATTTTTCAAGATGAGTAGCCCTGCAAAGGATCTGAAAAGGTCCCAGCATGCAAAATTTGGGAAAATTCTGGGGCATAATGATATTCATGAGGATTCAGATTCCACATTCATCTGACCTTGACAGTTGAAATGAGGCCAGAGGATCTCAAAGACCAAGCTCCATGGGTCAGAAAGCCCCAGAAGCGGAGCAGAGGGAAAACTGCACACTCTTGGTTTGCCAACCAATATTTTGACACTGGATGGAGAGGCTCTTAGCTGAGAAAAACCAATATAAATGGCCTAGCAGAAACCGTGATGGCTTTTATGGGTCCAAAATAAAAGGGGAAGTAAACATTTCTGCTGATCCCCTGTCCATGCAGCCTGTGGACAGGGCAGGTGTCTGAAGGGATGGCAGCAAGACCACTCTGCAATGGATCATTGGACAGAGGTGCTGCCCACCCACCCATAGGCTGGGAGCTCATGGTAGGACAGGGTCATGCAAGGAGCAAAGGGCTTCTGCCTCTTCTCATTGCTTGAATGAGCTACTATGAGCTTCTCTGATCAGCAGAGGACAGCTGCTGATCTGAGACCTGGTCTCACCTACCCGTGGCTGCTGGGATAGAGGATGCTATTGCATGCATCTCTCCATTTCTGCATCCACTCCAGCAAGGCAGCTGTCAGCCTAATTTGGCTCCTCTCTGCTGGCATCACTGCTTCTCTGACTTGAGGGCCTGGGAATCACCTGGCTTTAAAGCAGTTGAAACTCTGAGCTGTGCAGAGGAGGTTGCTCACAAAGCCTACCCCCAACTGTTCCATTGCTTGGACCTGGCCTGCTCTGTGTGACATCCTGGCTTTGCAAGCTTCCACTGGTTTTACCTCTTATTGTAGAAACTCACATGTAACTTACTCTACTCTTGGAAAACAAATTCCTGTGGAGTCTTTCTCAGTGAGAGAATAAATAAAAAACTATTATAGTAAAAGCCATGACTTATATGTTGTTATTTTTCTACTAGTATTTCTGTCATTAAAGACGTCATATTTAATTTTATGTAAAGTTTTGAAAGCAAAAAAGAAAACCCTATTTACTCCTCCTATGCACTGCTTAAAACGTTAAGCACCTTTTAAGTGACCTTTTACATTGCCAATTGGACCTTGATACTGTATTTTGCATATTATATCCCGCAAATAGATATGCACTTCATTTGCTGATCCACAAGCCCCGTTCATGTCACTAGGAATGACACAAGCACACCCTCTAGAAAGCGGCCAATGCCCAGTGTCTGAGTTGTCGAAACAACAACTGAAATGAAGTTATTTTCTTGAAGTTGTTCAAACTTTAATAGGGAGATTTGTGAAGTAGAATCCTCCTGTAAGGTATTTGCATTATCAGACTCACTGCCCAATTCATTTTATGTCACATGCAATATCTGCAGAAAATGAAGGATTAGTTGTATCTAGATTTTGAGCAGGAAAAAAAATCAGGGTATTTCCTTTTACTTAAGGGATGGCATGAACCAGCTGGCATTCAAAAAACAACAACAACAACTAAGAAAACCACCCACATTGGTTCTTAGGTTCACAGGCCAGATTTAATTGTACTAAGAAATTCCAGACAAAATATTATACTCTAAATTTGAGTCTTTAAAAAGTGCATTGCAGAAAATGACTAAAGACAGTGGTTTATAATTTAAAAAAGAGTAAAGATAGTCATTTTGGAGCCTTAATTCAAGTTATTCTTACTTATGTGACTGCAATTGCAATTCTTAACAACTTCTGGACATTGCCTATAACCCAGATATTTAAATAAGTGCCACACCTCTAAATTTAATGGATGCCATATAATACAACACGAGATTATATTACCTGAGTATCTTGACTGCTACATGCACATTCTGCACAGTATTTGCTAAAAATGAAAACATCTTGTCATATATTTTCCCCAAGTACAGCTGGCAACATCCCCTTCTGTGATTGCTGAGTCCCAGAGGCTTTCTGAAACAACATGTTTTGTTTGCTTTCAGTCATATGTTCATGTGATAAAAGCCTTCTTTGCATTATGAAATCATGAATTATAAACTTCAATCCAAATTCAGTTGAACTTTGCAAGAAGCCAAGGTGGAGTGAATTCAGGGCATGCTGCACTTCTAAGGCAGAGGGCTTCATGGACCAAGTATCTAATGGAGCCAAGGATGGATAGGTTTGAAAGTGAAACAAAATTGTGTGTTTAAAAGGTTTTTAAAAATAAGACTTCAAAGCACTTCTGAAAATCTTCAGACCCACAGTTTTCAAAAGTCTAAGGATTACATTTAAAAACAACCTAGAAAAAGGAGTAAAAACATTAGGTATACTTTTAAAGTTTGTCTACAGCTTTTGTGACAACAAAAAACATTTTCCAGGCTTTTCCAGTGACGTATTTAGGTAAGATCAACATTTAGTATTACAGAAAAGAATGTCAGAACACATTAATTCCACTGAAAAGAAATAAATAAAGGGGTTTTTTCTGACCTAAAATTTTCGTTTTAACCTGTTTCTAACAATGCTTGATCTGTGTTCTTTTCTGGAGAAAAAAAAATCCTAATATATGTAGCAGCAAGGTTAAAATCACCTTTTTTTAAAAATCCATTAATTGTGTATTCCTGACAGCAAAGTTAAAGGAATGACTAAAGAATTCCAGCTTTAACAGCAGTTGAGACAACTCACCACATCTCAGAAGGCACCCAGCAGTGTGCAGGATCGGGCCCACACGTCTGGGATCACTAAAAAAATTATGAAAGCCACACACCCCTGAAATGTTAGGTTCTGCTTCCTTTCCTTCTTGCTGTTTCCCCTAAGGCTGCCTGGGTTTTTAGTCTAAATTTTTGAAGTTTATATGACTTCTCCTGTGCTGATTCTTTCAAAGTTATTTTTCAGATGTTAGAGAGAAGTATAACAGGATTGAGAAATCCACAAAATAGAAGTTAGGATTTCCTATTTTAAGATGTTCAACGCATCCCTCTTTTGGAAAAAATAGCCTAATGAAAGTAAAATTAGTCCAAAAAGTCAATTTGGGACTTACTTTCATATCTTTTTCACTCAAAATACATTTAAGATTAAGCTACCAAAAAAAAAAAGGACCAAAAAAGGGGGAAAAAAAGGAAAAAGCCCAGGCTTGGTCCCTAGAAAGCTTAAGAATTGTTCACCTCTCTTCGCTTAATTTAATTTTTTTAATGTGGTTAGCATCTAAATAAACTTTATCAAACATTTCTTTCTCCACTGACAATTTTTTGACCTCCTAGTTGAAGACCTGAGCCCTAACTTAGTTCATGGATGAGTAATCACAGCAGGTCCACAGCAGAACCTATCCTAGAACTACAAATATATCATCTGCAGCATTGTAAATCAAAGCCTCAAAGAGCATCGTTTAGCCTGAAGCTAAAATTGCTTGTTTATCAGATGGTGCCTAGCTTAGCATGGAGCAGTTCCTTGTAAATCTCAGGGACCTTTTACAGCATATACTTAAGCAAGCATATTGGCTCCTGGGAGACTTTCCGAGAGCTTTAATGACTGCAGACTGCTAAAAGATCCAGGCCTTGGTTTAGTTAAGTGGTTACTCGTATAGCTTGGCTCCATTTTGTAAACTCCCGAAGATAAGGTGTCTGCTTTATCTGGGGAAAGAGCACGCATTAGTTTCTTAGGAAATCTTTATATCCTAAGTGTTAATGTTCTTGGGGCTTTTGGTATTTTGACCTTTGCCTGCTCACTTTTGATTTATGGTGGGAGCAAATCTTTTCCCCCAAGCGCTTCCTATGTTTTATAGGTACTTTGAAAAGCACAGTGAAGTACTCACAGCACAGCTTTTAAAAGTAAGCGTTAGGCCACACTATTCCTAAGTACATTGTACAGCTCAGGACACTCTAATGACAAGGAGGTAAGACGACCACCCATCTTATTTCTTACTGTTGTTTGCTAGTTTATTTCCTCATAAAATGGGTGGTCACAACAAGTCCGTAGATCTCGGCCCAGTGAAAGCCAGGTCACAGCCCGGGCCATCCAGCCCAGTGGGCAGCCAGCCCCTCTGTCCAGCTGGGCAGCAGTGGCAGCCACAGAAAGGCAGCTCCCTTGGGAAGTGCTTGCCACGGTCATGAACTGGCTGGATTCACCACTAGCACACTGATGTCCAGGCAGCTACTTCCTGATGGATAGTTGCATACACTTGATGTAATTTGCTAATTGTGGAGCTTGTTATCTGGGTCTCTCACTTTTTGATTTGAATTAATTAGAGTTCACCTCCATGCAGCCACCTGCTGTGCTGTCACACGCAGCATACATTGGTACAACAAAAACAAGGAATTTTTTTAATAGGCTTATTCAAGCAAAAATGTGCTCCCATTAGATGTGTGAAATGGCATCACTACAATGTCATAGACCAAAAAGGGGAGCATCATTTATTTCAACTGCCATGGTAATGGTGCAAATGAGAGGAAAAAATGGTCCATTGCATTTATAGGCAGAAGACCCAATACATTTAAAATCTAATTTGACTTTACCAGTTATTCAATATCTTTGAGTCTTTCTCACTTCCGTGTTTTTTCCCTTGATCCAAGTTAAAAGCAAGGAGGTCTGACTTTTGTTGCTGCTAGTAGCAGCGTTAAACCAAGAATTTTTGCTGGTCTTGTGTGCATGAGCCTCCTCCAGCACCGCTCTCCCATATTCCTGCGGGTAAGCACACTCCACATATCATAGAACTGAAAATATACTCCCTTGCTGCATGTTTTTCAAACAGAACAAATCATTATAACACAGAGCTAAGGAAAAGCTAAGTAACTTTAAAAGGTGCAGAGCAGCATTTCTGTTTTGAAAGGTGCTACCTTCAAACTACACTGGAAAACATGAGCTTCCTTTTCACTGGGTATTTAACACTGGCAAAGGCAGGCTTCTTGTGATATGCAGTTGTATTTGTGTGCTTTCTTACATTTTAAGAACTATATTGAAAATCAAATCCTGTTTTCTTGAACACAGCCCAAGTAAGTAGGCTTTTGTACAAAAGATGTCAGGCCATCTGAAATACATCTGGAGCTATTTTTTCAGCACAGGATCAGTAATGGGTGACCTATTTACTCCATTACTCTGTAAAGATGGTTGGGCTGGCTTTGATCTCTTGTGGTCTATATTGGGTTGCCAGAAGGTCAGGAGAAAATTACTCACCCTGGCTGCTCTGTCCTGTGGGCACATCACTCTTTCTCCCAAAATTCAACTTTTCTTCCCCACTCAGCACTGTTCACTATTGTGCATGTGGGCTGGATGTTCAGTCGGGGACATCTTCATGATGTTTCACAGAGAAACTTCTTCAAATCTGACATGTACTCTATAGGCAACATAACATCAATATTGCTGATATGAAAAATTGTTGATATATTCTGGTTTTCCTGGAGGACAAAATAAAAATTAAGCAGGAATAGAATTAAAATTATATCCAGATAATGGATATATAGAGATATCATACAGCTCATACTAATTTTTGGTTTTGAAAATAATTCATACTGAACTGCTAGAGGAGTTTTAACAGTGTCCACATTATTACAGGAGACCTTCTGTGGCCTTATAAAAATGTATCATTTCCAGGAAATTAAATTAATCCTTGTAAGAATTGGTGGTTATTTGACAAAATGCAGATTTTACTAATAACAATATTTGTCACAGATGAGTACTTTCTGAATTCAGAGCACTGTATCACTTGAATCTTTAACTCCATTCTATTTCTGTGATGGAAGTGTTAATATTCTCATTTGGCAAATGGAGAAACAGAGAATCAAATTTGGTTACCCGGGATCACAAAGGCTCCAGTTATGATGCAGTTAAACATACGGCTGCTGCTTGTACCAGCAAGGGCTGCTCCCAGGAACTGGGTGCTGTGCCACAGAAGCTGCAAATTTCATCCAGAACCTTGGGTAGAGGTTGCTGCCTTGGCTTGTACTTTAGGTATAATGTCTTGGATTGGAATATGCCTTTGGATGAATATGGGCACAGAGAAATAGCAACAAAGTCAAAATCAAAAATCAGTACTTCTCTCTTCCAAAAATAGCATCATTTCTCTGACTTTGGAGTACATCTCCCTTCAACTTTACCAGCTAAAACACATACAAGACGTAACAATTGACAACCCAAGAAACACCCCCCCACACACACACCCCAAAAATACCAAACAAACAAACAAAAACCACCACCTGACCATGCATGCAAGAGTACACTACACACTGGAGTTAGCAGGAAGGCAAATTGAAATAGTCTGTGGTAAACGATAGGCTGTGTTTAAACTTTGAAACCAAAGAACTGCAGGAAGAGAAGGCTTCACTTACTAAACACTGTCCAGTTGTTGAAGCTAATTGTTTCAGGCAGAGATTAAGGAAGACGGGTTCATCTGAGGAAAAAAGAAGGCATTTGAGCTTTCCAGTCACCGCTCCTATAGTTGGAATTTGTATTTGGTCACTACCCCCTCTTTTTTTGCTTGAATATTGTTGTCCCCATGTCAGACTCCCAGGTTTAGCACCATTTGACTTTGTCACTTGGATTCTGTTTAGATTTCAGGTCCAAAGTCTGGGTCTAACCCTTTATTCTGTGCAATACAAAATATAAAATGTGCAAACAAACTCATAAAAAGTAAATTTTCCAAGCAATATATTCATCAGAGGAAGAATTGTAACTATCAAACAAAGATCTGATCTCCTAATGTCTGTGAGCAAAAGAGGATAATCCTAGACCCATTGAAGTTGAGTGAAAAAACTCCACTGAGGCAATTTGCCTTGAGAGATGTTCATTTCTGTGTGGTTGTATTCTTAAGACCATCCATTACTTCAAAACCTGTCGAAAATCAATATTTTTGTAACTATATAGAACTTAGTGGGTTGGTGTTATTAGGAACTAGAAATTAAAGGCACACAATTTTAAAACAGACAAATGGTGCAGACAAATGGAGTAACGGTTCCTCCAGCTCTGAAAACCTCCTTGGTGAAATCTGAAAGTGGCTCTGGAAGATTCACAGGTCAAATAAATATTCATCTCAGTGCCACAATAGTAGGCTAAATTTATCAATACATCCATACTAAAATATACATCCTAAAATTAGGTTGTCCAGTAATCTCATCCTGCATTGAGGAGTCACAGGAACGGTTTCAGATTCAGAGAAACCGGGAAAGTCACAATGTTCCAGTTTTACATAGCTACAGAAACATTTCCAAATTGAAAAAAAATCTGAATTCAGAAATATTTATTGGGGGATATTATTTTTTAAATGGTCATGGTGCACAGCTGATAGCTGTGGGACTTCAAAACATTCCCACATACAGAAATACTTTTTTTTTTCTGAGTGGTAGGTTGTTGTCATAGACTTCACAGGACAAAAATTTTAACCCAGAGAATAATGTTTCTAACAGCCTTTACTGGGGTGTTTCAAGTGTGTGAACCATCTCACAAGCAATAGGTTTATTACTCACAAGTACAAGTTCATGTGTTATTTATTTTGGAGAAGACATGACAGCATCAAAACGCAAGTAGGGAAGAGAGGGCCAAGCGAGTGAGGCTGCTTTGCTTTTAAGGCAAGCTGGGGAATACTGGGGTTGTTCCTGCCCACCTAGAAACTTCAAAGAGAACACTTTTATTTAGACAACAAGGTCTTTCAGCAGCAGAAATGCAGCGCCCACGTGTGTTTATAGAGCATGTCATAATTATGACTGTTAAAATAGTATCACTGGAAAATGTTCTAGTGATTTTTTTTTTTCCTGTTTGATTAGCTCTAGGGGATGACAAACCTTCTCTAAACCAGGAAACCTGTAAAACTCTGATAGATCAGTGCCCCTTCATCACTTTAGCAAAGCCCCAGAGTGGAGCCTGGTGAGATGCAGTGAGAGGGGCTGGAACAGCCTTCCACAGGATCCCTGCTGCTGGCATCACAGTGAAGCCACTGCTGCTGCTCTATGGGGAAATAAAAAAGCCAAACACATCTTTCCCTTCTTCTCCCATCATTAGAAAATGGAGAACTTGTTGCAAGAAAAACAATGCTTTCCACAAGTCAAGCTCAGGATGCCTGGTGAGACTGCACATCGATGGCTCAACATTTTCTTACTTACGGAGGGTGGAAAAAGTGAGATCCTGCCTTAGACTGCAGTAGGATCACTGCACCTACAGAGAAGGAGGTGGCAAAACCACACACTAATGCATTTAACTGTCTCTGAAATTCTCCTTAGGAATAAAAGGAGCTTGAGCTTGTGAGATTTGCCATTTCCCTTCTGTGCATTAGGACAAGTAACTTCAAGCAAATTTTTTCTTCCTCCATGTTTCCGGTCAGGTCAGACTCGTTAGTGCCACCAAGGCACCAGCGTAGGGTAGGTGCTTGCATTTGCTGCTAGTTATTTATTTACGTTTACATTGATCTGTAAATACATCCGGGAGCACTTGTACCATCTGCTACACATTTGTCAGTCACTGAATGGAGGATGGACATCTGGGGATGCCACTGGGTTTTGTTGATTTTCCCCCGTTAGAGCTACTGTTTCCTTTTTAAGCATGATGTGGGCAAAGAGCCTGGCTGACTGTACTGAAAAGGCAGATATATGTGTGTGACACCACCTCCAAATCCACCGGATCTGAGTTTTATCCCAAGCTTTCTTCCACTTTGCAGAGCTCAGCGTATTGAAAGAGCATGAAATACAAAAAGACCTACCACAGTTTTTCTCTGCAGCATGAATGGCAATAGTGAATGGTAATATAAGAGACAAGCCCCTCCTATGCATCCAGGACATCACAAAACTCTGGATTTGGGGGATGGGGGTGGGGGGGTTAGGGTTAAAAAAAAATTATACAATTCAATGTGTTCCCCTAAACTCTGCTTCGAGAGCCATTGCCCACCCACGGACACAGGTGAGGAACACCAAAACTGCTTGCCTGGGTTCCAGATCCAGAGTATGAATAAATACTCTTCAAAAAAATCACCTTTTTGGCACAAGTGATTGGGTCTTACCTTCCCTTATTACTGTGTATCTACTGTCTGCAGGCTCACAAATACACAGTTTCTCATAAGAATGGTCTTCAGAATCACTGACACAGTATTATCCAACACTTATGTTTAAACCCCGACTTTTGGGACAAAAACAAAGGTAATATTAGATTGATTTTAACATTAAAACTTTAGCTTATTTGGAACATATTTGGTTTATGTTTTCAAGATAAGCCTCTTGTAGTCTGAAAACTAAAATTCAGAGAGAATTACCTGATTCCTTCTACCAGTGTGCAAGGAAATAAACCCACACTGTTACAATAAGAAGTAAAATAATCACTGCCAGCTCCCAGCATTTTCTGCTTCAAAGAAGCTTTTTACGTCCTGCTGAACTGAAGTGAGAAGTGCTGCCACAAGGATTTCCCTGTGCTGAAAGAGGAGAGTGCAGGCACAGAGCAAAGCTGCTCAAGGTGTGCTCTGATGCACAGCCTCCCTAGTTCTTAGGGCACATGGCCTTCACCCACCAAAAACGTGGTTTCCTGGGGCTAAAACAAACTGATTGCAGCTTCTAAACATAGCTATGGCTCGGCCTGATCATAAACATTCAAGTCCGTGGGAGCTGAAACATTACCTGGATGTAAGTAGGTTTGTAGAGCACATACACACTCACATTTTTCACATTTTTCCAAGAGGTTCCCCAGATGCCACCCTACTTAGAGATTCTGCCATTAAGTTTTTTAAAATCCTTTATACCCCACAAGTCATAGCTTGTGTCCTATAAATTTTGCTAGCCACAACAGGTTCATAGATTAATATAGGCACTGTTCTTGAGCCAGTTGTTACCCCAGTTGCTATGCTCTATAAATACATTGGAATAGCTGGGAAGGTGCCAGGGAGTCACTGTGAGAACTGTTAGGATTCTCCTCCAGGAGAGAGGGAAGGAAGACCTATTTGCCACCTTCCATGGGCTGCTAGCTACAGCTCCTGCTGCTGCCAGGAAAATAAACTTGTTCCAGACTGATTGCACTTTACTCTAACTTTGTAAATGCTATTGCATTCAGTTTTCTTTCAGAATTGCCTCTTTCATTTCACCTAGAGCAAATTATCAATATTGGAAAATATACAGTTGCAACCAATTTCTAAGAAATCAGAGAATAGCTTTTATTTGCGATGCTTTTGTAACAGGACTTCAGATATTTACCTTCAACTTTTACTTTTCTATTTTCTATGTGAAAGTTTTCTCATCATTTTTTCTATGTTCAATCTTGCTGCCTGCAGGATGCTGGTGGAGATGAGATATACATTTCACCCTGATGTTGTAAATGAAATGAAAATAAATACTGCTTATCACTTGCTCTTGGCCTGTTCTCTTTCTCATTCTGTTGTTCTTCAGTGTAATATAGCATTACAGCCTTTTCTGCCTCTGTGGGAGTCATGAACCAAATTTCTATTCTGAAATGTCCATGAATTTCAAATTCATCCTCTGTGGGCGCAACAGTTAGGAGAAGGGCGTTTGTATAATCTTCCATCAGTGTTTGTATGCAACGTACTAGCAGCAAAAGAAATTAATCAGTATCTCAGTATCGCTCCTCTGTATGGATTATGTTCAGTATGACAAAGGGTGGGGAAATCATATGTTAGCTAATTCAATGTTTTCATAGGGGTCAAGGTTAGAGAAAGATGTCGTAGTACAGACCTAAAACACTCAATAGTACAGACAGTTTAAAAGATATGCTTGATTGGATGTACCGATGTTTTAATTTAGATCTTGAAGTTTTTAATTTTCTATTTGAATTGCAAAATAAGAATTCAATAATGGAGGTTTGTTGATAACACTTTCACAAATGACAGAGAATGGAATTTTCTTTATTGCTCGAGGCAGAACAAGCAGTCCATTCTTTTGCTTGACCTCTGTATATCTGGAGAATATGCAAACATATTGAAACTTTGTTGTGTTCTACAGTGGGGGAATGAAGTGCATCGATTGCTTGCGATTATTAGCTAGACTGGGATAAGCCTCCTCCTTATTATGCAGATTAGTGAAGCTCTCAGTTCCAACATATTGTACAGATGCAGGAGAGCAGCTGCTCTTACAGATGGCAAGTACACAGCTCCATTAGTATGTATCTATTGTCTGCTCTTGGCTTGCTCAGAGGATGGAGAGGATGGGTAAAGAGGAATTGTCACACAGTGAAATGTAAAGGAGAACACACACTCTTAAAAATCCATACCCAAGAGACTGTTTACACAGCAAGGCAGACAGCAATTAAATTAAAAATCTACCCTAAATAAGGACTTTCATATATCACAATTAAGCTTCTCTGGTTTTAAAATATACTAACCATTAAAACAAAGGAATGGAATTCAAATTTGACTACTAAGTTGTATTACTAAAAAGAAATCCTGGGAAGTTCATTGAAAATTTGGTCGTGTCTTTGGCCCATCCAAAGCTTTCTTTAACAAAACCTCTCCCCTCAAGAAACACCTCACTACTCCAAAGATATAGCCTCACTTATTTTGCATAACAGAAAAGACAGAAAAGCAGAACTGTGCTTCATTTATTAAACTTTTCACCATCAGAATATAGCATTTCATGCAATTTTTTGCATTAATGAGAGCTGAAACAGCTAAATTTAAGTTTGTATAGACAGCATTGATTGTGCATCTGTGTCAATTATTCTTTGCAAAAATGCTAAACAGAACATTAGTTAACCACGTGGTAATTTTTAATGTGGTGAACAATTCCTGAAGAAAGATACAGCTACAGCCTGACTGCTGAAAATAGAGTCTAGTGACGAACAATTATTTATAACACAATCTGTGGTTGGATGCACAAATTATGGATGTACCAGCAGATTTTATGACATACTTAACATACAGTTTATTTTTATTTAGTACACAGATGACATACAGTGGAAAAGGGTTGTAAGGTACAAACGAAGATGGTGTTAAAGCCTAAGTTACAGTCTCATTCCAATCTGAAAGTCTGGGAAGCCAAAGACACCTAACCAAGTGCAAGGGAAAGAGCATGTATAAAAACAGATAAACAGGCCGTAGGGTCCATATAACATCTGGGAGGCACTTGTCCTTTGTGCCAAGCCTTTCACCCAAGGCAATCCCAGAAGATGACTTTCCTATGAGCAAAGTGGAATAGACCTGTTCTTGTGACAGGCCCTGGGGACCAGCAGCACAGTGACTGGGCTACAAGGTGCCCTGCTTTCCCTTCAACTCTAGGTCTGCATTCAGGGAGAAATTACTTGGTTTGTTTTGAGCATAGATTTTATGAGTAAAATAATAAAGGATAACACCAAAGTGCCATTGGCTTTTTTTTTTCCCTAAGATGGTAGAATTATAATTAGTCATTTCATTTGGCTCAGAAACCTGCCATCTTCACCCAGTTGTTGGGTGAAGATGCTGCATTTGCTTGCATCCTTCATCTGAGCTTCATCCAGAAAAAGGCTGCAAAAACATTGAACAAGGATTCACTTTCCAAAATACGGCTGAATTTTGACAAGAATGTAAAAATAAAAACATAAGACATGAAAATTATAGGAGAAGTAGACTGCTTTGGGCTAGCCAAGAGGAGAATATTCTTCTCCCAGAAAACCAAAAAGCAGTATAATTTAATTCACTTAGCGGTTTGTGGGTTTTTATGTGAATGTAAGTGGTATCAGGCAATCCAGACATGCATCCATTCTTCTAAGCTTGATCCCATCTAACTGCACATTCAGGGAGAGGCTGTTCTGCTTCCCTTGAAATCTAACTTCTTAAATAGCTTTAATTTTACTTAAGAAAGGTTTTGGATGACAAGATGAAAATTCTCAAGCAGTTGCATGACAGACCTTTCCCTGTCACAGCAATGATTTTAATTTCTACCTCATAAGAGAGTAGCTATGTTAGGAAACTAGGATGGCTTTCCTGCTCTGTCTGCTTACAGACAGTCCAAAGGAAAAGTTGAGGTATGTTGAAAGTAGGTCCGGGTACTCAATCTTGTGCACTCTGGGTCTAAAACAAAATTAAAGCAGTTTCAAAACTCTGGGCAAGGCTGATTTGCAGAGTGCAGATGCTCAAGTCTCTTCAGACGGGGAGCTGTGTGAGCATTGCTATGGCAGGCAGTGTATTAGGCAGTCCCTACGAGAAGCTCGGTGTCCTGAGATCTACAGATTAGCAATACATTCAAATTAAGCTTGTATCTGGTCTCACAGATTAAATGGATACACTTGAAGGATTTTGTTTCGAATGAGTCTTACAGGATTTCGGCTTAGATGAGAACAGAATTTTTACTTTCCTCCCAAGTGCATCCTGTGCATCTGAGTTCACAGCACATGACTCGGTCTGAGGACAGCCATGCAACCTCATCAGTCCCCCTAAAGTCCCCCTAAAGGCCACTGTTTCTGTGTTAATCCAGTCAAAAATAAATCCCCAAGTATCAAGAATTCTCATTTTGTTCCTACAGTGTTTCTTTTTTTTCATTAGGAATGATAAAATACATAAAGATGATATGATCATTATACAAAGGTAACACATCGTTTGGGAACAAAAAAGCTACAGTGGGCTACTTGGCTCCAAATGCTTCCTAGGTCATTTATTTTCCTCTTCATATTTTTTTTTAATCTTTGCTGGACTGTATTTTTCATGTTAGTAGTATCTGAAAGTCTGTACTTGCTTCACAGCATACAACCATAAATTCTAGTACAAAGTTTAGAGATCATTACTAAATATAAAGAGAACCTGCTCCTCTGACACTTTTCTATTTGATAATTTAACTCTAACAAAAGTTACATACCACCGAAAATACACAAGAGCAATGAAATTGAAATTATTATTTTGAGGTTTTTCCAATGTTAGTTGAGATGAAGACAATTTTGTTGAAATGCATTATGTCTTAAAAGATATTTTAATTGAACTCACGATCGAGTCTCCAGATAACTTCAATATTAAACAATTGAGAAAGGCAGAGATCTGTATTTGTTCTGAATTTAGAGGGCTTTACTTCAACCCCTCTCAAATCTTAACAACCAGAACCATGCCCTAATTTCATCTTCTGTAGCTGAGTTCAGGTTTTAATTTCAATACTTTACAGCTAATACACCAGAGTCTACACCCACACCATGCCACCTGCATTCACAAATCTCTAGTTCTTATGGTCTGGACAGTAATGTTTAAGAATCAGGCAAGCATAGAAGGAGAGAGACAGTTTTATCAGCACAGCACAAAAAGAGCAGCAGAATGTCTGCAAAGTTGGCCATACCAAACCTGCTAAACACAAGGCAAAGCACTAGCACAATTTTTTGTTATGGCTCCACAAAACCAAAACTGTTTTTCACGGATTCTGTTGTTCTAAGACTCTAGAACCTGTGTTTTGAATACAAAAGATGACTACTACTACAAATCTCTGGGGGATTTTTTTTTAATGCATTATCTTGCCAAATGCAATAATGACCCATACTATTATCTTATCAAGGAGGTGGGGTAACAGGCTGTGCAAAACAGGGGAGATAGAGACATCTTTCACCATCTCAACCCAGTGCTTTGATACTACAGCTTGTGATAAAGTGTTTTCTATTAGTTTGAAAAATAAAAAGCTAGTAAAATGGAAGTCTTATAAAGTCATAGAGCTTAAAAATGAAATCCATAAATAACTTGACATGTATTTTAATAATAGTGTTAAAAACACACACTCTCTCATTTTATGTATGCAATAGTCAAAATCTCATTCAAGAGACCATGAAAAACACATGGAATATTGTTTTGGAAAGATAAAGGACTTTTCTGATGTTGCTCAAACAAAACCAGACAAACCCACTTCACATTCTTATTTGTAAAACTGAGATAGGCACAACCAACTTTCCAAGGCTTACAGCTTTCCAGAAGACACCTTAATATTTGAAAGCCACACATGAAGCAAAATTTGAGGACAAGAAGTTCAAGCTTCCTGAATTTAACATGTTGGATATTTAGTGTTTGATGTGTCTCCTACAACAAACAAACAAAAATTATCAGGGCTGCATTTCATTACGAGGTGGGTTGGACTGGATGATCTCCAGAGGTCTCTTCCAACCCTAATGATTCTCTGATTCTGTTTTTATAAAAATTAAACCAAAGAACTTTCAAACCAAGTTTTGATATGGGAAGTTGTGCGATACAAATGTTCATTATTTCCAGTGTCACATGTGGCTTCTACGCTATGCTGAGCTCATTGGATGAGCTTTACAGACATTTGTGCTTCATAATGCAAGACTATAAAGTCTTCAAGAGAAAGACTGGAGTGTCCTGTATTTTCTCCCACTGAATTACTTTATACAATAAAAACATATTTAAAATTGAAACTATTGACTATCTTCAGACAGCAACTGTTCTTTCGGAGCTTATTGTAGGCTGTTTCATTCAGTCAATTAGAGTAAAGTTTCTAGTCTGGGTTCAAAGATTTTTCAAATACATCTATCTAGCACAGAAATTCACTGTCACTGGTATCAATGGCCAATCATTTAGGGTTTACAGAAAGATGGCAATCTGACCTACCTAATAAAGACATCCATT
Organism: Falcunculus frontatus; assembly: GCA_013398115.1. Taxonomy (NCBI): domain Eukaryota; kingdom Metazoa; phylum Chordata; class Aves; order Passeriformes; genus Falcunculus; species Falcunculus frontatus. The sequence goes on along the minus strand of VZRV01004979.1, from coordinate 2,269,008 downwards.
TCTGGCACAATTAATAGAGCTAACTGTAAGTACTTTTGTCATACTTCAAATGTTTTTATGAATTTCAGAGTTTGTCCTGTTTCACACCTCAGAAAACTTCTCTAATTCCTTTTTCAAAGGAGATGATAATTTCCCACACTTTTCTATAACCTTGTCACCAGGGGATTCACAAGAGATAGTTTAGAAGGTAACTGAAGATCGTGTGAGGACAAAAATCTTATATTATTATATATGTTCTAGAATATATATATTCTAGACTCCTCGCTAACCCAAAAATAACTTCCTGAGCTTATGTGTGATGTAGAGAATGTGTCCTTTCAGAGCATCTCAGAAAAGGTTTAGTCAGAATTGACCTGGAAATACAAGACCTCCTAACAGAGGTGTAATATTCCAGCACAGGGCTCTGGTGCTCCAGCTTTTAGTAGACCTGAACATCGAAAGAGAGTTCTCTGTGCGCTCTAAGACTCACTTCACAGACTTCAAGGGAACTGGAAAGCAAAAGAGTACACCCAACAGCTGGGCCAGATTATTCTACTGAAAATAAAACCTCCCACAGCTCTTTGAACAATAGTCCTTATGTACCAACACGTGTTGTATCATGCATGATTTTCAGTGCAATGCTTCCGTGCTGTGTAAACTATACATTTCCACAATTCTTTCCCTAATGAGGTTAGTAAGATAATTTATGCAAAATAAATGAGAATACAGAAAGGTCAATCAGGGTACATACACTACAGAAGGATGTTGCTGGTTTTGTTTTCTTCCTTCAGAATAATGTTTAAATCTCTAGATATCAAGAATGCTTAAGAGAGAGATAACAGACAAGAACTGAACTGAAGTTAAACGCCCTTAAGATTTCAAAACTCTGGTGTATTAAATAAATTGCTTTCAAGACAAATCCTGTCTAAATATAAGTTTAGAATTAAAAAAAAATATTTTACTCTGTCAGATACCTTCAAATATTCCATGTAAATTAAAAAACTAAAAAAAAAAGATTTTCAGCTGCAGATAATGGAGTTCTTTTTCTTATAAAAGATGGAACAACCTAGTCTGAAAGAGTCAGAACTTATTGTATTCAGATAATTTGGTGTTTAAATAGTAATATTTGTAATAATATGACAGTCACAGCTGAAAATAACCCACAAATTATATGAAGCATGTAAATACTCTGTAGTAGACTTTACACCTTTATTTACCTTTTCTTTATGAAACTTATCAGAGAGACTTCTCTGTAGGAAACAAGCTCTTCTAAGGCCTGAAAATGATCATTTTTCAGTGTATCTCTACAATGGTTCCATTTTGCATCAACCAGAATTTCAAAATTTAAGTACTAACATGTATGACTCCTTAAGCTGATAAGCATTACAATGTACATTTCGGCTACAAAAGCTGGAAGCACAAAGTAATTCTCTCTTCGTATAAGTGAAACTTGAGTAGATAGATAAGCAGTAAAATATCTTCCTTAGGAGATGAAAAGTGGCCACTACTGCCTGGAACACTTAGCTGATAGGTTTTCTATGATTCCCACTGTTCCCACTCCTCAATGTAAAATCAAAAATGAAGAAGATTCTAAGTGAAGGCATAATTCTTTGAAGTCACATCTTTCATTCTCAATTTTTTTTAAATATAAAAAAATAGGCTATGCATCTCAGTAGAAAACCAATATGATTATAGGTTATATGTGTGCCCATAAACATTGCTTACTTAAAATACTACAGGAAGTTTTGATGTATTTAGGAGGACAGTTCTGTGGCTAAGGCTTGGGGCTGGAGCTCAGGAGGTAGGAAAGAAAACAGGTCCTGCCTCAGTCACTTGTTCTGCTTCCGACTATGAAATGGAAACATCTCTTCCCACCTTGTTTGTTTAGTTCTTACACTCAAATGTAAGATAATTTACTTAGGATGGGTATTTTCACCAGAGTATTGTCCCATAATTCTCCCCTGAGGCCTCCGTGTACTTTTCTATTGCAAATAAACAATGCAATATTGAACACCCATCATAACAAGTGGAGGTCCTACGTGCTTGTGCCTACTGCGATTCCCTTTTAGCCCAGGTGAGCTCTTGCAGACTTGTGGTTGCCAAGCGTCAGGCTGCCAAGCAGAAGTCAAGACACCTTCACACAGCAGTGCCTGCCAAACTGCAATGCTAAAAACCATCCGCGGCACCCTAGAAAGGGAGCTACTGAATAAGAGACCAGTCAGAAGAAATAAATGAGAAATATAAGCATTTATGCTCCCTGCATTTTTTGGGAGCCAAGAGTGGTCTTCACCAGGCCCGCTCAAGTTCACGGGAGAAAGGAGCAGGTGAGGAGGGGAAGGAGGCAGCAGACACCACCTGCTACCCAACTTTTGCTTCCAGAGCTGTTATTCTACTACTTTTCTGTGCCCATCTGCCCTCATCCAAGGCGCATCCCACAGAGAGTAATACATAGCTCTTGGTCCAAGCCTACAATCAGGGACCAGTCTTTTCCCAAATCCTGCATTTTTCTCTCTCTGAATAGGAGGGAGCACAAAACACTTCCTTTCCCTCCTCTGTCAGAGAGCACTGCAGGTTCTCAGCAGCCTGACATCTGAATCCTACAAGAGAAGATGTGCCAGGAGCATGTTCTCTTTCCCAAATATTTTTTTAAGACATCTCAAACAGCATACCTCTCATCCTGTCAGCCACTGAAAGCCTATCTTTTCCATTTACTTCAGAATATAAGTCCTCTAATAATTTTGAAATACTAAAAGAAAACCCTGCACAATCATTCCCTGCTTCAAACTGTTGTAACCTGTATCAGGGTAGGGGTTCCAAGAGCCAGACTATGTCCAAAGCAGACAGTCCATCAACCTGATCTAGGTGCTGCTTATGTTACTGACCAAGCAAATCAGGGATTGGTGACACCTTTTGATTTTACATCTAGAGATGTATATATGAAATAATAAAGGAAATAGATACATAGATATATGATGTTATGGCCCTTTACAGGAGATTGTTTTTCCACCCCCATCAGGACAAGCCTCTACAGAGACTGCAGCACCTCCCCGAGCCTTCAGTCACTGATGTTTCTTTTGGGCTTGATAAGGAGACCTCAGTTCTATTTGCATCAATGTGTCTTCTTCAGTCATGACCAAATTCCCATCAATGTCACAGCCACATTCATGGGCACTGCAGTTGCCTTAGAAATACCCAGAGTAAAGCAGTATCAGAGCTTGACTGTCACTAACTCTACTACAAAGGATTTCTGACCATTTTAGTGAAAAGAGTCCCTAAACTACTTACAAGATAATACACTCTCAACTAAGTCTCCTCTAACCTCTACATCACAAGAGCTCATCTCACCTAGAGTTTAAGCTTGCAAGAGTAAAGGATTCCCTAAAATCTAGGGCCATTACCCCTCTGTATAAAGTTTACTTAAAACACTTCTTGTAAGTGAGGTGCTTCCACTGCCTTGGGTGTGCTTTGTCTGTTTCGTGTTTGCAAGGAAGGTGACACACTCAGTATATCCTGGAAACCACCATAGAAAAGTGGACCCATTAGCGGGTCAAAGGAGCTCCTTTTCTTCTTTGTGTCATCTCCATATGTAAGAATTTTGACTTTCTCATCATATGCCATTGTATTACATCGTGTTTATTCAGCAGGTCAGCAATAGCAGACACACAAATATTTCCGTATCCATTGTTGTTTTGTGTGGTTGTTTTCCTAAAAGAAACAAAGTGGGGAAAAGTTATTTGTAGAGAGAGCAACACTTGGACCAAAAAGATTGCTCAGCATGTATTCCTCCAATTAGAGTATTGGTGACCTTTATGCAGGAGTTACTAACTTAGATATCTAGAAAACCACACCTAAATTATTAACTTTTGCAATTTAGCTCTTGATACAACGGACGGACACAAAGCCCAACTGTGAGGTCGGTAACCCCCACGGTATCATTAGTGTCTTGAAATGACTGAAAAGAATTGATAATTTTGTGAGCATCATGCAAAAAGGAAGAATTCTGTTTGAATTACATAACAGATGTTTGCTAGGATCCACAATGCAGCCTGCATACACAGTTATGCTAATTTGGCACTGTTTCCCTTCAAGTTAGCTCTGAGTCATTAGAGCACGCAGCTAGTAGGTCCTTCTGTCTAACTAATAATTGCCTATTATTGATATTAATTAACATTTTTTGCACCTTCCCTCAGCTTTGACCTAGTATCTGTTGGTAGTCTAATCACAGTGGCCTATTAAAAGTCAAAATACGGAGGCCTATAGCAGTCATGAGCCATTTATCATAAAGCAAACAAGGCCAATTAAACAGGCAGTCAGACAGTTGTCTTGATTTGCCGCTGACTGTTTCTTGATCACCATTATAAATTGCTAATCGGGCAGAAAGAGCTAAGCAGTGCATCTGCAGGGGGTGGTTATTGCTCATTCCCTGCCTGGTGACAGGTGAGGGAGGCTAGTGATGGTCTTATTGATGTGAAATGCCCATCAGTTGGTAGTTATTGTTAAAGTTCATGATGCTACAGCTGATCCTTTCCTGCTGAGAGTCAATCAAATTAATTAGTGATAGAAATTCTTCTGTATTATTCTAATACAGAAATACAGAAGCAACATACTTTAATTTTGTTCTAGGGGCACTGGGGAAAAAAATCTCCATGTATTGTAGGGTGTGAGGATGAAAAAAAAGGGAAAAAAAATCAAATATCGCTTCTTCCATTATTTTATAATAAGGGCTGCAGCTAAAGGTTTTTATAGCCACAGATCAAGAGATCATAATAGAAGCATATTGACAGATTTTTTCTGCAATACTCCAAGGAACCGGCTGTAGCAGGAAAATATATCAAAACCTTATCATCAGAGCTGAGATCTTCTCTGAAAAATCAATAAAGAGTTATACATGGTTTGAGTTTAAACAGTTCTCTGTAGTCATTTAAACATAGTGCATCTGTGCAGCTTTTTACCTCTGGAGACTGGTGTAGCCTAGCAACTGCAAGGCTTAAACCGATTAACTACAAATGAAGTACTGTACGCCTATCAAAGCAATTGCTCATGGTTGCCTTTGTTGCAGGGGCTGAGCTAATTGAACATGATACAGTATGAAGATAATGAACACCCATGAGTTTGTTAATTGCCTGTTAGCATTACAACACAGGCTCTGCATTTCTTTTTAACTTGTTCTTCAGCAGCGTCTTCCTCCCTTAAAAGGGTGCAGGACTCATTTAGTTAGCAATGATATCTTATAGTTTATTAACCCTTTTCAAAGGGAAAAAAAATAACCTGCATGTAGTAATGAAGCAAATGTATGCTCTTGTCAAACAGTCCAAGCAATTTACAGGGAGAAGAAATTTGGTTTACATAGGCTGTACAAAATATGTTTATTTTCAGGGCTAATTTATTTCAAGCAATTTAGTCATTATAAATGCTTTAAAATATCTTTTGTGGGCTGCTTTTATGACTCAGCTGCTCTGCCTTCTAAACTGAACGATAAATGTCTTTTAGGGTTGGAATATTAATTGAAGGCAGCATCTGGTCAGCAGCTGACCTCCCATACTTGTCTTTGTTGACTAACCAGTTAAAACTAACAGCTTATTTGCTTTATTTACCAGCTTCTCCTTCCATCATGGGGGTGGAGGCTACAAGTTCTATTTCATTTATGTCAAAAGGTAGTGCCAACTAATATAAAATAAAAGTCATTTCCACAATCTATTAATCTGAAATAGATTTAATCTGAACAAATTTCTTTTAAATTGGTTATTGTGCTTGGGGAAGTATTTCCTTTATTATACTATCTTCTGAATTGAAGAATGCATATGAAAGCTCATAAAGACAATGTAATGCACGCCATTAAATTATATAGGAAATTTCCTTATAAGGAGACAATGCTTAAAGTGAAGCAACATACAAGAAAAATAGACAAAAATAGTAGCATTTGGTTGGCATAGGCAAGTCTCCAATGTTTAAGCTCTATGTCTCCAACAACATTGAATGTAAATGCCTTCATTGTGTCACAGTTATTTAGAGAAGATTTTCTTAAATGATCTTGGGTTTCTGAGCTGTTACTGTCATAGTCAATACTGGCAGAAAAGCTGTTCCCTTGAGGAACACTACTAGTGCCCAATTACAAGTTCCATCATCAATCATAAGTATTATTTATTCAGCAAAATGAATTGCTAATTAATAACTGATGAGCATTATGGCCTTGAAGTCTGTAACACTATTAATTACCTTGGCAATTGGGATTCTGCCGGTGTAGACTACCAAGCACATTTTCTCAACAATTAGTACGGCGAGATTACAAGGCGCATACCTGCTAAGATAACAAGGGTGTGATGATCTCTAAGGCTTTTAGAGAGCCTTGTAGTGTCTGCAAAGAATAAACAAGATTACAGCCCTACTGTGCTGGACTGTATCCTCAAAATTGTTTGGTGACAAAGAGAAAACTATTTCATACAGCGTGTTGACCGGAAGATTTGGCATCGCGTCCTGCAATGAATTTTGCTGCGTGGAAGCAATGTGGTAGCAGCATGCTCAGGGCAGTGCTGCTGCCTCGTGCCTGGTACCCCGTGGCTGCTTGGCTGGTGCAGCATGCTGTGATTAGTACACTGACCTGTGACTTTAGACCTCCAGCAACTGCTACCTACATGGTCTCATAGTGCTTACACATTAGCATCACTGCAAAACTGAATATTTAATGAGAAAAGAAGAACACAACCTACAAAAAGAGCAGCTTCTTTTGGTGGCTTCAATATTCAGAATGCTGACATTAATGTTGCTCTACAGGCTGATGATTTACTCCCAGTCTTTCTTTCAGACATCATCTGCTTTCTCTTCTGCTCCTGTGCCACCTTGAATTTTGAGTGCAAATTCCTTGGGGCAGAGCCTGGTGTTATATCTGTCTGTAAAGTATCCAGAATATCTACAGAGCTGTATGAACAACTTGAATATTGCCCAATAAACTGCGAGGCAAAGATCAGCTCCTGCCACAGCACCAAGATTTAGGTTTTGATTGTCAATAAAATATAACCTACTGCAAGAGCTCAGCTAAGCTCCTAGATTATGTAATAGCTGCACAGTGATAAAGACAAAAATTATTGTGGAATACAGAGGACTCTAATGTGGTGTACACACTATAAAACCACAAAATCCAGCTGAATACAAAAGCAAAGCCTTATATGAAAGCCATCATATTTGCATCTGTTTCCTTTGAAGTGCTGAAAGGGCCTAGAGGATGTTGGAAACGTACTAAGTCTATCTTTTCTGTACAGCTATGATAGCACACTGGTCACAGTCACAACTGCCATTTTATCTCCTTACCCCAAAGCTAAATTCTGCCTCCATCAAACAATACAACCACCAGCAGCTTTTGTACCACGCAGCAAGGAGATATCCCCTCCCATCAAGAGAGGGATGTTTGCTGAGGCTATCCAGCATGGAGCTGGCAATGTACACTTGTAATGCCTAGGTAATCAGCTTTGTTCGAAATCACCGTGTACTGCATGGTTTGCAAATAGAAAAGCAAAAACCCGCTAACTCAGCCTTGTTTCTGATTTCTGTGAGTGAATTAAAAAATAATAAATATGCTCTTTCCTGAAAAACTAGACAGAAATGATCATCCTGATGAAATATTTGGGAATCATTCAGGATGAAATATTTGGGAATAGAAATCTTCTTGTCGCCCACAGATGGCTTACACAGAGACAATTTTATTTGAAGACATGGGATTTCTTTACATTTTCTTCCTTAACCAAATGGTTTCTACTGAACGTCAAACTACTTTTTGTCTCTGCATTGGCTAGCTGTAAAATAAAACAAAATCCTTTTCTCTTTAAACAAAAACATATGAAAAGTAGAATTTCAAGAAAAAGTTTCTTGGTCATGCAAAATTCCTTTATATGAAATAGAACATGTTATACTTAGCTATAAATGCTACCAGTTTTCCTTTTATCCTACTAATTGTAAGGTCTGCTTGGTTCCTTATTTCTTATATTGAGAGGTAAAAGGAGGAGAATGCCCTATGCTCCAGAATACGATCTTCACTTCATAAAACACCACCATTCCCAACTCAACAATTTGGGAACTAACTGATTTGTAAAGACTTTGCTGAAGGAAAATTTTGATCATTTTATGTTCATTTTCTCTTGCTCTATAATGTAAAACCACCCAGGTAAAGGGGAGAAGACTGTACTGAGAGAGGGTATGAACACAATCTCTGCCAGGTTTTGTTCCCTCTACCCAGAAGAGTTCTCCATCATTTTTTTGGCAAGCTCTATGCTGTCTGACACCCTGACATATCCTCACACCATGACAGCATAGCATAAAAACTAAAGTCAGGAAGCAAAACAGCTCTCACAATATTCAGCCATCTGGCTTCATTTGTTATAACTTGGGATCTGAAGAGAGCAAGGGGACTTGGCTGTGATCTCCTGGGATGTGGCCTAAAGCTGGTGCTGCTGCTGGGAAGTTTCCTTAGCTGAGTCCTGATCCCAGCCTGGCACACACCACTTCTGTGCCCACAGGTCCTAAAGACTCCTGAATGGACCAGGACACACATCCTGGAGCGTCTATCTCATGAAGAAGATTAGAAGTATACAGGTATGTGTGCATATATGCATATAGATCTGTATGTATATGTGTGTGTGTATTTTGGAGTGAGACACCAAATTCTGAACAGCGGCTACTGGCGGAGCAGGACGTGAGCAGGAGCACCTCAGCACACACCAAACAGCAGCCATGGTGCTGCACTGGCTGCATGGAAGCACCAGGGCTATTTGCTGCAGGAGGCAGGAGCGTGGCTTGGGGCAGGGGGGCACTGGGGGTTGGCTCTGTGAAGGCCCTGGGGTGGGCATGGCACCAGAGCAAGCTCCATGTGGAATGCCACAGGGAAAGCCTCGAGCAGCAAAACAAACCAGCTCCCACCAGTTAGCTGGAGGACCGAGGCTCCCTGTGCCAGCCACAGGGAGCAGACATGCAGACTTTTCCTCCTAAAACAGAGCACCTGCCTTCGTAGCAACAAGCCCCAGAAAGCGCTAAGGGAGCTGCCACAGAGCTGGCTCAGGCAAAGCTGTCCTGAAGCCAATTGACACTAAAGCATCATTATCTTTTCAGAAAACCGTGTTTGAGCTGCTCCAACAGGAACCCTGGAACTCATAACTTTGCTCAAGATACAAAGTACCGTGATAAATTTCAGAAGATAAAATTTTTTAACTCTTTACTAAATACTGTAGGAGTCTGTAAATTGACAATGTTTGCTAGAAAATGCTGTACAATACCTGGAAAATATTGCTTGAAGAGATGAAGTGGTTTTGCTCTGTCTCTAGTTGTACTTCCTTTGGATAAAGGAAAATTATTTAAGATGTGGGCTACATTATTTTTAAAGTTTATTCCTGGAGATATCCATGTCTGGAAAAAAAGTCCGAGTTAAATTTTGCATTTAATTTTGAGAAAATTCTGTAGACAGCTCAAAGACTAGGAAGCATGCAAAGTTCACAGTCAGAATTGTAGAATAAAAGATCCCATTTTAGAAATAACATCCATCACAAATACTAAGGCTGATAGAGCTTATAATTGGTTTCTTTCAGTTCTTGGTCGGTGCAGCATGTAAACTAATCATGAGGTTTTGAGATTGATATCTGTTACATATTTCAGGAAGCATAAGACAGCAGATTTTCTATTCCCTGATTGAAGTTAAAATAAAAAAGACAAACAGCAAAATTGCTTCACACAAAAATCACTCATTTGTTCAATTTCTTCAAGCTGGTATTTGGTCCTCCAGAGACATGTTCATCTCTAGAGAGTTCTTTTAAGAAGTTACCAAGGAAGTTAATGGAAGACCAAAGCTAATGGCACACTCCAGGGAAAAGAAACTGGAAAATTGTGTTCTAAAAAGCAGCATGAGCTGTTTGAGACTCGTTGCAGGAGATTTCAGCTCCCCTGTATGACTAGCAAACACATTTCACTGTGAATTTTCATCCCCTTCTTAATCAGCTTTCTTCTTGCCAAAGTCCTCTTCATTTTAAGCTATCTGCAGCAGCGTGTTCACCTGGGTTCAACAGTGTTCTATTTAGCACTGTGTATTTTTTAAACAGGTCTTTATTGTAATTTGTATTATATTATAGCAGTAAGGCAGTTTGCAGTACTAGTTTAAGGTATGGGCTCAAAATTATAATTATTGACAAATAAGAACATAGAGCTAAATAGATTCTACAAAAGTTAGTTTCCCATTTCCATGTATGGTTCTTGTAACTCAGGATTTTGTATAAGATCATTTTGCTAAATTAAGCATACTACATCTTCCATGGTGAGCAGCAACAAACCTAGACCAGAATACACCTTCCTGAAAAGAAAATATGATGCAATCAGCCTACAGTTTGCTAAGCCCTGTCCTGAACTGTTGAAGGGAAAAATTAGGAGAATGTATAGGAAATAAGATGAACAAACAACAACAACAAAGGAAAAAAAAAAGAGTGAAACTTATTTTATAACTAAAACTCAGTGTAGAACAATAACATCTAATGGAGACAGTAATGGATCAAGTGACAAAAGAATCCAGAACTCTAACGATTAACTGAACAAAACAGTACCAAAATAGAAGCACTTTTCTAGGAAGAGGCAGGATAGAGGAGGGTGGGGAAAATACTTCATAGAAGAATACACAATCCTGAAGGGAAGAGAAATGAGATTTTACAAGGCTGTTTGAGCTTATGTCAAACACAAGAACAAGGGAGCATAAACTAAAGCTAAGGGAAGGGTCAGATCCTCAAGGAATTTAGTCAGAACTTCTTTAGATAGGGAGTAGTGAATATACAGAATAAAAGGCAAAGGGCAGGAATATGGAAAAAAATACCTCAAAACAATTTCAAAATGTTATAAAACAGAGCCAGAACTCTGAAGACAGTAAGAAACATTATGGACCAAAGAGAGGAAAATGGTTGAGTTTGCTTCCTTCAGGCTTATTTTCTATTTTTCTCACTTACAGATGCCAAATGACTGCTGCAGAAGCCTCACATGACAAAGAAATATGTCATCCCATCACTTCTGGCCACTCAGACCCTGGTGGCTTTGTGCTCTTACTCGAGCACTTGCTTATCTCACCTTTATGAAAGCTGAAGTGCTCATATTGCCATCAAGCTGCTAGCTATCTCCAAAGCCACCCAAAATCCACAGATGTCTTCCATTTCTCAACACCGATTTTTGACATGTTCCTAAACAGTCTGTTTCCAGACAGGTCCCGACAATTTTGACAAACCTACAGCCTCTCCCTCCCTACCATTTTCTGTGATCCACAAACAAGTTTTTCCTTTGTTTACAGCCTGAGGTCACAGCAGACCCAGAAGATGCAAGTCATGCACAAAATGCAAACAATAGCCTTACTTCTCAAAGATACCACCAAAGAACGGAATGAAACTCAGGTTTCACTGCTCCCAGCAGGGGCTGGCCCATGGACTGTTTGGGTTTATTCTTGCCACTCTTCAACCCAAGAAATTTAAGTTTTCCACAAACTGAAGGAGTTTCTTAGCAGGAAGTGCAAAGTTCCTGAACTCAAAGCCCTCCTTCAATTAGGAGCTCTCATGAAGGACAAGATGGCACCCTCAGCCCCTCTCCCAGGAAGGTTTTAGGGAGACAGGATCCCACATGCCAGGTGAGCACAAGTGGACACCATCTGAGGAGGAAGGTTTTCCTTCTGCCTGGTTGAATTAAAGCAGTGGCTGTTTCCTGGAAAACTATTCTGTGTCCAAAGCCAAAGAAACATATCTCTGGGGCATTGCACCTGTGGGCTGGAGAGGCTGGGGCGTGGCCAACCCTGGTGGTCCAGGCTGCCCAGTCAGCTGAGCTGTGGAGATGCCTTGGTGGGTGCCACTGCCACAGCGCAGCACAACACAGCAGAGCATGCCTTGCATCCTGCCAGGGCTCCCACTGCTCAGGGGTGCTCGTGGTGATGCACCAGCATTTAGGGACAAGACACATTGCTGTAGTCATCCTCACCCATAATGGGTATCGAGCCCCTCAGGTCGAAGTCTACATTAGTTATTTATGCATCTCTCTTTCACCAATTTCAGCAGGGATGAGTGGTCAAAGATGCTTTGCTGCAAGAGTTTTAACCAAATAATGCCTGTAAACAATACACACAAAACTGTGAAAGCACTGACAAAAGTATGTATGCTTCAGTTTCCTGTTCCTGCAGCTTCCTTGGCTGCGTGCCTGACAACATTTTGCCCAGGCTAACCAATATACAGGCAGCAGTTTGCACTGCTCCCCACGGACAATCACTCAGCAGCCTAATATATTTCAGTAATGATTTTTTTCCTAAGATTCACCTTAAATTTTCTCTTGCTTAATTTCACCCCATCATTCTTAGTTATACCTTCTTGTACCGTCCTAACTATTCTCTCACTCTTTTTTTTTTTTAATTCAGGCTCCTTTCAAACTTATCTGTGTTTCCCATCAATCTTCCTCTAGCAAAGTCATAGATATGGCACTTAGCTTTTTTTTAATCCTTTCTCATCATTTGGTCCCTTCTGCTCTGATTGCTTCGTTGCTCCTCTCACTTTCTCAACAGTTTGTCGATATTTTCGTAACAATGCTGTTCCCAGGATTTCGTGCAGTGTTGCAGGTGTGGCCTAAGCCTGACACCTACCAATCCTATTGCCACTCTAACATAACATCCTTGTACATAAAAGCCCAAACTGTATTGATCACCATTATTTCTGCCCCCACATTCCAAGTTCACTACAGATAGAGCACCCCAGCAATAAATACTGTGGGTTGTAGGATGCAGTTTTCAGGAGGTCCCTGCTCCAATTGCAACAGCAGCCTGTAGAAAAGCCAACACCAAGCTGTTTCCAAATCTGGTCTTTCTCTGCAAGCCTGCTGAGAGCATGGGCCCAAATGAGAGCAATAAATGCTTAAGAAAAACAAATGAATTGTTTTCGAGCTTTTTCAGAAAATTGTCTGGAGCATCACACCAGTCAAATTCAGACAGTCCTGAGAAACCCAGTGCAGCCCTAAAGACCCTTCAGCTGCAGCGCACAAAGCAGTGCCATTTTCACATAGGGAACCTTCTGCAGAAACAAGGAAAGGTTCACTTGAAAAACTTCAGAGTTTGCTGTGGATTTTGTTTTTCACTCAGGAATCTAGAGCTGGGGTACGTAAAGGGCAAACCTGTCATCTGTTAAACCAACAGGCAAGAGAAGCCAAGCTTGTGAACCACAGTGATGCCAAAAACCCCCACTCCACAGAGCTCTGCCAACCCACTACCAGCTCACCACAGCCCTAGCCCACCTACCAGCACAGAGAGACTGCAATCCTGCTTCTCATCATAGAAACAAAAAGTTGAACCCCCACCAACACAACTTTAATAAAATTGCCCCACTTTTTTTTTTCACTGGGACAGAATAGGTTCTATTTTCAGTAAGTTCTGACAAATCTCTCGTAATATTGATAACTTCTTTCAGGAATTCATTCTCTGGCACTCTTTTCTGCACATATAGCTTGAAAACTAACATTTACCATATAACCCCATAATATGCACTAATTCTCCCAGCAGATAGTGCTCAACTAAAGAAAAGTGTAAAGATAAACTTTGGTACTTACCACAGTTCAGGCAGTAAAGCACTAACCCTCTGCTCACCATGTCCTTGTGCAAGTCATAAAATAGTAACTTCAGGGAGAGATACTACAAAGAGAGGGGGAGTTGAAAAAAAAAAAGATGTTTAAGATCTTTGCCCTTAAATTACCCCAGACCTGAGTAGTTGCATCTGCAATGCGTTTAGCAGGTAATCCTGACTCCTTCCTGCAAAAGGCAAAGAAGCACCCCTCACTCATGGTTCCTTCATGCAGCTTTCAGAACTATGTATATAATCAGCTGTTTCTTCATATTTTGGTTCTTTTGCAAAGACTCATCCCTCAAAGACTGATCATCTTAACTAAAATTTCTCCAGCTGTGTTTGCTATTCACTCCAATAACGCCCAGGTGATCAAAATCAGGTCTGTGGACTTGCCTTATTTCATACTGGATGAAAGAAGAGGGAAGGGATGAGCACCTACATAGTGAAAGAGAATAAGAATTTCTGCTCACACCTTTACTTAATTAATTTTCTTTAAGTTTTACTGACATGGAAAGCCCTGCTAAGACAGAATGTGTGTGTGTAGAGACAGTATGGAGACTGAATTCCTGTGCCTAAACAAGTTACTGCTCATTAGCTGAGCAGCATTGCTCCTACCTTCTCTTAACCTATAGTAATTACAAAACCGAGTGTGTGAGCTTGAACCATTCATTGCGGTTCACCCAAGGGACAGTGCCACGCCGTATCCTGAGACATGAGGTACTCAAACCAAAAAGGGCTTAGTGGGTGTCCCTTCCTCCAGCCCACCTGCCCTTTGCATTCGTTTGTGCAAACCCCAAAGCAGATAATTTCAGAGATTAGCTGTTCTCCTGAAAAATGCTAAGGAAGAAAAGCAGGCAGCAGTGAAGTACGGCCAGGGCTGGTATAGAGCTGGGAGAGAAAAACTGATCTCCGCTATCCAGGAATAATTCAACGTGCTGTTGGCACTTCTCTGAGTCAAACCTAGATATGACATGTATTGTAAAAGCAGAACCATTTACTTCATAAACTAAATTTCTGTAAAGATAGTTGCCACACCAGTTCAAAATAATAGTCTGTCTAATGCATAGAGGGTCTCCTACCAAAGCTCCAGGTTTTTTAGAGCCAATGCAAGAATTCCAAGGCAGGCAAACAGAATTAACGTATGTAGGAGAGTTCGTTTTCTAGAGCCCCTGGATTATTCTTTTTTTTTTAGACCCTGAAGCCTGAGAGCTTGTCTTTCCCTAAAGCCACGTACACGGTGTCCAAGAAAACTCAGGAAAGACTGTAAATGCTGTAACTGTTTTTCAAGATTCACCAGCTACTTGGCTTGGACTGCAGCTGATGGCGATAAGTCTTTTAAGATGGGTTCAAATATCTCAGTTTTTTGGCTGAAATGTGCATTTTATCCATTTAATCAGTTGTTTTATTCAGGTGTCGTGAGAAGAGCCAAAGTGGTGCTGGATTTACCTGCTCAATAGCATCTGTTACCCGCTGTACCTCTGTCATGTCTCTTCTTGTTTATCTTCATCTAAATTGGATAGTACCAATCTTTTCACTCTCTCTTCATTCAGAAGTCTTTTCACGTCTCCACAAATTTCCATCATCCCAGCATAAGCTTTGTTATTCCTGCTATTTCCTTTTTGAGTCAGAGTAATGAGAACTGCAAAAAAAATAATGTTTTTTTACAATAATGTCATTCTAATAGTCTCGCTGTTATTTTGCTCTCCCGATTGATACCATTCATTTGACTTTTAACCACTGCAAGACATGGAGGGCAGCCCCTCACTGTGCTGTCCGGGTTGATGTCCGACATCTTTCACAAGTGGTTACCATGAATTTGGAACCAGTAATATGATCCAGATCTTCCCTCGTAATCTCTGCCATCTCTGCTGATGCTGAGTGCTCCGGAGCCTCTCTTTATTCATTCTGTCAGACCAGAGAAGCTGATTGCATTTACTGCTCTCCTAAGGCCAACCCCCAAGGATTTTAGTCCTTATATTAAATCAAGCTTGTCCTGAAGGCGGTGGGAGTTTGCCAGAGCACAAAAACTGAGTCAAACTCAGTCCTTCAAACTCTGAGCAGCTCAGACCTTGTTCATAATGAGCACTGGGGCCAGAAGGTCAGAGGAGTGGGAGAAGCTGTAATTGAAGAACATTTATTGTCAAATCATCAAAACAGTGTTTCCATACCTTACAAATCCTCTCACCACAAGCCCTTCACTTCTCTTTTGCTGGCTTTGAAAAGTGAGACTGCAGAAAAATTTAGAGACAAAAAAGCCTTCATTCCACCCCTGCCAGCCCCCTTGGCTAAGCTGGTGAGCAGCACAGCTCCAGCCCCATGCACTGACTGGGCCACACGGCCCAGGGTGGGTTCTTAGGGATCTTGCTCCTTGCTCCAGCACCCTTCACAAATACTGTCTTCTGTTTCCCATTACCTAAAATCAGCGACAGATTTGCCACTCATTGCAAGCAGCCTATGGCTTACGTCATTTGAGAATATGGGCAACCCTTAGCAAACATTTTTGGCAACCATTCCTTTCCTTGTTCAGGCTGGTAAGCAGCACCTCTGGCCAGATGTGTTGGGGGACTGAGGGATCCAGAGGCACTAGGGCAGAGAGCAGGTCATGCTGAGAGGATTTGGCCCAGAAACAGCTCCAGCAGCCTGTCCTTAGGTCACAGCAGTGCTGAGGACACAGGGCAGCAGAAGGCAGTGCTGATGGCCATGGGAATGTCTGCCAAGGCTCTGGGCTTGGCACAGTCAGAACTGTCTTCCCAGCCAATGGCAAACCCCAGATGCAACACAGGCAGGGAGTCTTTGCATTCACCCATTTAACCTGCCTGGTCCAGAGACCTGATGTGTGCTGATCACCTTGAATTTGTGGGGAAGCACATTTGGGATGGCTCATTTAAAAATTTGCCCAGTTCTCCTAATTTTTTATACCTTTAGATGCTTATGGACTCATGTATCAGCTTCTTCTGCAACCTAAGAGAAGCAATAGGATTTTATTGACAGAAATACATTTGCATGTGTTTCTATAGCAGACACTGGGATGCATTGTTAGGCACTGAGCCACTTTGTCACTACCTGCTATTAAAATAAAATTTAATAATCTGTATCCATCAGCTGTAGCCACCATGGACCAACAGGGACCACCTCTCAGTCATCATGCATTTCTAGCATAATGAATATATTTGTACAAAATACACAATGGGCATTTCAATTTCTAATACCACTGTCCCTGTACCATTTGCATTTGTTATTTGTATTCATGAACCTTTCTAGAACTAGGCGAGAAAATAAAATATTTTTCTTCAGGAGTTTGAGTGAGTTGCTGGACAGCGGATGGCAGGATATCATCATGATCCAGTCTTTCACATGACACACTTGCAAAACATAATAATAATAATAATAATAATAACAACAACAATAACAATAATACAAACGCCTACACCAAAACATAAAGGGAAGAAAACACTGTGGGCATCCTGCCACTCTTTCTCTTAAACAAAGGCAGTTGGGCTGAAATATTATGACCTCAGTTCAAAAATAATCTCATGCTAGACCTGACTGCTGAAAAACAAAACATGAGAAGATCAGAAAAAGAAGACCAATATTCTTCTCCAGATTAAGTATCTTGCTTTTTGGATGGCCATGTTTTCACTTAGTTTTCTTTGGATATGCTTGTTATTTTGCAGAGCCTCAAGAAGAAAACAAAACCTCTTCTGAAACAGGACGCCTTTGCCAGGGTGACTCAATGATGTCACAGGTCCAGAAGCAGGGAGCCTAGAAGTTAAATCATGCCATGGTCATAGACTGTGTGTAGAAGTTGTACAGAACTACACTATACCCAACATACTGAAGAAAAGCATCATCTATTAATTTAGATGTTTTATGACTTTATATAACAGAATAGAACAGGAGAGAAATTAGAATATTAACCCAGAGCAATCCTGGATGGATTTTGGGCTTAGTGTAGAGGAAAATCTCAAATGAATGACAAGCATGGATCTGTCCGATGACACAGGTCTGGCTATTTTGCCAAGCAAAATGCAAGATTAGCCTCAGTTCCCAACAAGATTGTCTCACCAACTTTTTATTAGCTTGAAGTACTACTTGGTAAAAATCAGTCTTCTGGGGAGCCCTTACGATGAGTAAACAACACACACAAAAAGCTGCTTGTCAGCTATGCTGGAGAAGACTTCCCGAAAGGAATTCTATACTGGAGAAAACAATAGATAAAGAGCAATTAATTAGATCTTAACACACACATGACAAGACTACAGTTAGGATGGGGCAGAGAAGACAAAGATTTCCTCTAGATCCCGGGCACAGGCAGTCCTGCACCAACTCCCTTGTCACCCTCCACCCCTGGCTGAGCCTGACAGAAGCAGCATTAGGGGTACATCTTGTGAGATAACAAACACCTAAGTTAGACCAAGATTTGGCCTTAAGAAACCCGTTTCCGGCATAGATCCATTTCTCCCCAAAGTATTTTGCCTAGAGGCACAGTTCTATAAGTACCCTATATGAAATGTAAGTACTTGTATTTCTCTCTTTCACTCCCAGACTTCAGCTATGGTACCCTGAATACAGCAGAAGACAGCAAAGAGTTAAATTCTCATATGTGCTATGTGAGATTTAGGTTAAAAATTGTTGAACAGCTAGGAGTTATTTTTTAGCAGATCTTTTTGTATTGTGCAAGAAAAGGGGGTTTGGGAAACAAGTAAAATAGTTCTGCTGGAGACTACCAGAGAAAGGATACAAAAATGAGGTTGAAAGAAATAGGCCTATAAATCTGACATCCGATGCCCTGGTCTTGCAATGTGATCTGCACCTGTAACAAGAGCGATTGATTTCAGCAGGTCCCACACAAACCCAAGCACCTGTCACACACAGCCACTGGCAGGGCTGGGGCTTGCACTGCTGCACAACATGGTCAGGGTTTGGAACAACTTAATCACACACTGTCCAAGAGTGCAGATTTTCAAAGTACTTTTTTGCAAGGAAAGATTCCCATGGACCACTTAGATTTCCTATGTTTTCACAATGGTTTTGCTCTTGACTCACTACCATCATACCCCCCAGACCATCTATTTATGTGCCACACAAGGAGTGGCTCTTGCACAAACACATACTCCTGTCTCCCAGCAAAGTTGCCAAAAACATTCTTTGAAGTTCACCAAATAACATTTCTAAGTAACATTCCCTCATTATCTGAATAACTGCATGAGGTGGCTTGCACAGTTGCCTGCTTCAATAGTAAAAGAGCAGAGATTATCCATTTAATTTTTTTTTTTAATTATGCAAAATACCCTTATGACCTACAGTGTTCTAACAGCACCAATAGGTGGTGCTACCAATTTCGGTAATGGTCTGTTACAACCAGTTGGAAAAGATGAGTTAATGGGGTGATGTTTAAGTTTGCAGAAGTTGCACGTGCCCCCCAGTAAAGGCTGCAGTTCTTTGTTAAGGAGTATTAACAAATACTCTCAGCAAGATCTAAAATTAATGTGTCAAAAAAAAAAACCCCTCACCACTTCTTTTACTCTTCCCAAGATCTCAGCAATCTCTTTAAAATGTTGCCAAAATGTCAGAGAAGTACTCAAATTTGGATGCAGAACTAATTTCATGTGCTGGGCACAAGAGAATTTCACCTTTCATAAGTAAAAATTTGAAAGCATATAATTTGAAAATATTGTCTAAATGATAGCCAAAGAAAAATTATGCTTCAAATTGACCTTCAAATCCATTTATTTTCAAATATACTTTATAATACACGGTGGATATATTATATTCAAAAAGGAAACAGGTAGGGAAAGTGCTGTCCTGGTGGATACATCCAAACTGCTATTAGAATTACATCCAGGAAAAAAAATGGGTTACAATAGTGTAGTTTCCAAAATATAGGCACTTCTTGGGTTGATGAGTTCATTTATAAATCAGGCCCTTCTGAAATCATTACCTTTCTGCCATGCTGTATATTTACATCTACTGACTTTAATATTCTAAATATAGTAGGCAAGCCATTATGACCTTCTCCTAATTGAAGGAGACAGACAAG
>VZRV01004979.1:2189394-2244394 GCA_013398115.1 Falcunculus frontatus | reverse complement strand
ATTAGAATAAGATTTCTGAGGAAATAATCGACACAACAAAGTCAGGTTCAGCAAAAACATGGTGATTCCCTTTAGACCTATACACACTGTCCCTGTCATTAAAAATGAAAAATACAGGTAGAAAAATCCCGTTGTATGATCTGAGGTACTTGAGCCTTTTACTAAAGAAAAACCTGAAATGAATCTTGGGTGGATCAGAAGTGCTTGAATTTAGAACTTAGTATTACTGTTCCTTCTTATACCTGCTGTACAGAAGCAAATATTCAGCTCATTTCAGTGTGCCAGTTATCACCACTATAATTATATACAATAGTGAACACATACAAATAGAACACAAAAATTAACTTTTCTAGAATTCTAGCCCAGATCCTTAAAAGAACTCCCTGCCTAAGCCTTTTATTCATTCAGTGAAGGGAGAATCACTCAGTTAAATGTTATTAATCTGGTAAACCCCATCTTTTGTTCAGGTATTAAAATACCAGATAATATTCCAGTCTTGTATAAGATCAGAGAGAAGAGTTTATTAAATCATTATTTTTTAAAGACTGAAAAATAAAAAAAAAAAGGGGGGGGTGGTCGCTATTAAACACATACATATTTTAAAAATACATGCATCTTGTATCTGTAGATGTATCACAGAATTTAGATGGAGTCCATTGACTGAGAATCCTTAAAAACATATAATTAAAGTTGGTTTTAACCAACTCTTCGGAGCACAGGAGTCCAAAGCATAACAACAGTCTTGCAGACATACATTACTCAAATGCAGCTGAAAATACACTCCCCCAGGGAGCCATGTTTTGGAAGAGGTACAGACACACCTTCCTTAGCCAGTCCTGGGTAACCAGGCCTTTGTAGAGCCACATCAGGTTTCTCAATCCTGCTGCCCACAGAATGTTTTCCATCTCAGCTATTATGTCAGTGATGGAAATTAGAGTGGCAGCAGCATCCTTCAACTGAAGAGCGCACTTCTGAAAGCCACAATATTTGGAGGAGCTTCCCTTCAGCCTCAGTGTGGCAGCCTTTGGCAGAACCTGAAGAAAGCAACAGCCAGGGAACACGTCTGTCCTTGACACACCCTGACCAGAGGTGCAGCACCTGTAGAAGGATCTCATAACCACTAAGCCAAGTTTTCAGTGCAGCAGTACTGGCTCAGGGGGAAATCTCAGAGCTTTAACCAAACAAAATACACTCTTCCAAGTAAGTAGCTGGATGCTCCACTATAAATATGAACTCTCAGCTATTTAACACTTTATAAACGTGTTTAGCAACTGAGCTTTTTGATATTTTGTATTTTTATCAAGCTACCTTCTGAGCCCAAAAGCAAAGATAATGGAGAATCAGCATTAGTTTCTCTGAGGGAAGGCAAAAGGAGAACAAGATATATCCTTGTATATTTGGTATGCATATTTTTGGGAGTTATACAACTTTAGTTTTGCAAAGCAATTTTCTGAACTTTCACTGACAAACAAATCTGATCTGAAAAATCTTACATCAGCAGGTTTGGTTTGCAGATGTTATTTGTGCCATTTATTTATCAAAAATAACTAGAAAATGTTTTTAAAACATCATTCCAGACTGTACAAATAGGAACGTGACATGGGCTGTCTATTTTACTTATACTGTTTTACTGCTTTGTATTCTGAGCAAACAGAGAGGCTATTTTCCCCAGGGGTTCAGGAGGGCATACTATTTCATTTCTTCAGAAAATTGTTTCTCTGGATTTCAATCTTTTTAGCTAGATATGACAAAATATAATATCAAGAACACTTATGCTTTTTATCAGCTCTATTTTCAAAGCATAAATAATAGATCAGTATATATTTAAGTCAGGTGACCCAGTCTTATTTCTGAAATCAAATGAGCATTTTGCAATTTTTAAATGATGCTGTACATTTTCACTACAGTATCATTATGCCTTTAAAATGCTTTCAAAAGACTAATTTATAAGCATGAAGTGATTTTGAAGATATTTCACTAGTGTTAATAATACCTCACTCAGGTAGCATTCAATTTTCTGAATCCTTGGGTTAATGAGGCAAATAAATCAAAATTAAATTGGCCTAGGGAAAAAAAAAAAATCAAACAAAATTGCATCTATTACATTATACATCCCGAGACTCCTTCAGTACTGTTCACAATGGCAAACAATATTCCAGCTCTCAGAATCATTACACTTACCCAGAATCTGAGATTAATCTCACAATCTGAGATTATAAAATCAAATAGATCAGACTTCATGACTAGAAAAACATAACACCTTATTATGATCTATTGGGATTATTCACAAGACATCATGCACAGTCTTAGTCAAGTCATTTCCACTAAGTGTTCATAATTTCAGCTGCCTACCATTTCTTAAATAATCCAACAAATTCCTTCCAGGAGGATTTTACCATTGCAAACTGCCAAGTCTTTTCTTTTAAGATAAGCCTTAAAAAGAAAATACCTTCTGCAAGCAGGCTGTCATTCACCATTTTTTAAAAAGCCCCAAAATCACAGAGATACAGACAAATAGCTGAAACAAACAAAAATCCTAGCATTTCTGAAAAATAAATACTTCTAGTCATACTGCTATAGTAGGAATCGTGGAAAAAAATATTACCTTCATCCCTTTCTCTAAAATATGAGAGAAAGGAAATATTTTATAGATACTATAAAAAGGATCCTACTGTTGGGGCATACCAGTGTTGTCAGGTCTTTTTAAAAAATAGTTAATAATATACAATACAGAGAACTAAAGAGGCCTAAGTTGTTACCAAAGTAATAAACTCAGCATGAGCAAATAATAATCAACAAATACTGACATGCAATGAGCAGTTGCCATTGTTATCCTCTTATTACTTGTAGCCAAGTAACAAATGCACTTCTCTATCCAGAGTCACCTACCTGCACAAGGGCAGCCTTTCAGCCTAAGGAACTTACTATGAACACAGAGCCCCAGTTGAAAAATGAACTTCCCCGCTGAGGTGTCATAACCACCATCACCTGCTAAGTCAGCAGCATGGACTTAAGATTTCCATATATACCATATTTACCTTTTTTAATGGAAAACACTGCAGAAAAGTAGGTTGGGTGTTTTTTTCCAAAGTAAGTTACTACTGGCTATTAACATTTAAAAATTAATGACAGTAAAAAATCCCAACAACCCTACTTTTTTGTGTATTTCAAAGGAGTTAAGGGCCCAAGTGCTCTCAAGCGGCACAGGCCAAAAGCAACAAGAAACGACACAGAAACATGTTTGTACCTTGTCCCCAGGTAGCACCTTCCTTGCAGCTTTGCAAAACAATTTGTATGGTCAAGAGCCTGCTTAGGAGCAATTTATATGGTGATCTAAGAGATTCGTTTTGAATTTCCCCCCTGAGGACAAACACCACCACAATAGTTAAGAATTTTCCCTTGCTAGAAAATAATGAGCAAATCTGTTAAAGACACCCCTCTATTGCATTAGAAAAGTTTTTAGTTTTATCAATCTATAACAAGTGCATATGTACAGCAAGTGAGCAACCTCCACAGGCAGAATTCAAAGACAAAGCCAACCTAGCAAAAGCACCCCTCTGCTCATGGTAGGTTTGGAAGGGACCGGCTCAATTCAGTCCCTATTCCACATCAGCCACTGGGGTCAGCTGCCTCCTGTGCCCCAGAATGGCCAAATGGTACTGGGGACTAGGGGGTTAGATTTTGGACAGCTTAAAGACAGCCATTCCAAAAGATGCTGATTTCATCTCAATATAGAACAAAATAAGCATTTCCACAGCTCCTGAATTGAAGTTCAGTGCCTAACTCCAGCACACCAACACTGCTCAGTGCCTGGCTGCTGAGGAGGCAGGGATTTCAGAAGAACATAAAGTTCTACTTCAAATTATTCCTTCGAGTTCAGGTTGTGATAGACAACACTGACAGAAAGTCACCATTCAATGGTTACTCAATTGCTTGCTCAGAATAACACAGTAATTTTATTCTGATTCTTAGTCCACAGAACAGAAACCACAACTGCTATCAGTCCTCTCAAGGCCTTATGCTCTTTGGCAAGGAGTATTGATTTGTGTTTTTATGGCATTACCAGGTAGTGGTTGTGCACTATCATTATACAAATAATTTATAACAACAAGTGAGAAAGATCATTTGGAAATAAACCAAATGCATCTTGATCTGCTCAGGATAAAGATGAAACATTGCTGGGGCACCTAAAAACAGCCTCTTAAATCAGTATGTGATGCACATCTGAGATGCTCTGATGTTCTGAAAGGCACTTAAAAGCATGTAAAGTTCCATTATTACCATGCACATAAGCAACTCATGAGTATTACCATGGGAGCAACATGAACACAGTGACATGCCAACTGCCCGCGGGATCAGGCTTTAGCCATAAATTAGAATATGAAACTTAGATTACATTAGAACACAACAAAAATGGTTAAAGAAATTCTCCCAAAAAAAAAGTATTGTAAAAGCCAATGGCACCAGACTCCTTTCTACCACTAAAACAATGTTAATTTAAAAGCCAAGATTCATTTGAAAACATTCACCTGTAAATCAGAAAGTCCCCAGAGATTAATTTCTGCACTTACGCTATTTGCGAAAAATATTTAACTTAAAGGCATCCCTTTTTTCCTGAAATAATTGCTTGCAAGATGAGAACTAAAACACAATCTGAAGTGTAGTAAAGGTAATTGCTGCACTTACTGTTCGTGTCATGTTGATGTATTACCATGTATCAAAGGTCACAGTTCTGTACTCATACATTATCAAATTTGAAAGAGCAATATTCGAATCTGACCAACCTTTAAACTGCCCGGAATATGTGTGAAAATGGATGCGGGCTAACTTGGATTTAAAAAAAAAAAAAAAAGAACCCATGTTTCGGAAGCTGAGGGGTCAATCAAGCCAGACTGACAGGGTTACGTGTCACTTCTGTGCATCTAATACCCTCTTAGATTATCAATGAGGTGCAGTACACTGATCACAAGCTAAAGCAGCTGCGCTAATGAAAATGAAACAGTCTGAAAAAATTAGGCAATACAGGCCTGTGACACAGGGCAGTACCTTGTGGACAATAATGGAGGAATAAGGACATAAATCACCATTTAGATACAATAAAACGTGTAATACCCATCCTGAAAGTCTATGGAACCGTGGGCCAAAGTCAGCATCTTCACAACTCCACAATTCCCTCTGAAGCTGCCACATATTTTCAATCCTGAGTCAAGGCAGGTTTTCCCTGCCTCTACTTCAGTGTACATAACATGTTGCAGTCCTGTGCCAGCCTGACCTCTGAGGGTGGAGAGCTGGCTGCTCATGCCGTGAGCTCTCACAATTGGTTGTAGCACAGATAAATGGGTCTTATCAGAAACTACTCAACCTTGAACAACTTTTTTCTCCTACATATGCCAGCCCAACTGTGGGACAGGGACTGCACTAAAGAGGCAGGGGCACCCTCATTCTTTTTTGCTAACATATGGGGTCCTTAAAAAAACCCAAATAACTACGAAATTCAAGTTGAGTACAGCCAGCACGGAAGGAACTATTAAACAGAATTATCACCTTAAATCATAAATTAAGCTCAGGTAAATAAACAGCTTTTTCATAATCAACTTTTTTCTTGAGAAATTACATACACAGCAAAGACAGCATATATTCAAATAACAAGCTATGCAATTTAATTTCATATGCTTCGAAATTTGCTTCATTTGGTAAAATAGTAAATTTCAAAAGCAGAGCACAAATTCAAATATTTTCTCAATGACAAGCAGAAAAGCTAAGACAGACATTTCATGAAGCCTATTAGAGCCTAAGAATTCACACTAATTAATGTTTTTGCCATTGATTTTAATGGAATTTCAACTGCAGGTGATGTACTAGTCAAGGCCACAGCTAGGATTAAAATACATCTGATCAAAGATACTATTTATAGTACATAAACACACATACCCTTTACGAATGCAACAAGGCTATTACAACAATAACATCTATAAATATACAGGATCTCCTGTTTAAATAAAAGCTCAATATACAAAAAATACAAGTACAAACATTCCTAAAGAAATAACATCTTTCACATTTCCTTTAAAACATCATTCAAAATAGTTTTCTTAAAATTAATTTTCTTGGTGGTTTTTTAAAATGTTTTTGAGTATTGAACAAGTCAAAATTAGTTTCGTCAACTGAGTAGAACTCCTTGAAGTGATGCAAGGAATTAGAGGACAGACCACTTGAGAAGAGCTGGAAGGTCTTTGTTGCTTGAGTTTTCTACAAATCCAGCTTCTCTATTTTCATTGAGGCAGCAAAATGGAGAGAGAAAGAGAGAAAGAATTATTATTTCAATATAAGTTACAAGTTTAGAGATGACTTTGAATTTACAAATTGAACACCCAAAATTGTCAGCTCTCCAGCATCTGCACCCCTTGTTTTCTCCTATATCTGATTATCTCAGGATTTTGCTGCATGTATTCCTCTCCGGCAGTTGCAATCTCCCTTTTGAAAATTATTTTTGTCACACAACAAAAGGAGAACACATGATTTCACAGCGGCAAAGGCTTATGAAGCCCTCCTGAAAAACATTAGTAATTGTTCACTGAAAATCCTAGCAGTACAGTGCTAGGTATATACAGTGGCAGTCCTGAAATAGGTTTATTCCCACAGTGACTACTGTGAGAAATAACCAGTATTATGAGACTTGGTCAGGACAACCCCCTCTAACCAAAAATTTAAGTCAGGATCAAATTGATTTTATGCAACCTTGAAAGTTATATTATGATACAGTGCTTTAGATTTTTCACTGTTGCAAAGTTAAATAATCTATCGAGAATCTCTGAAGTGTTTGCTTTAATCTCAAAACCCCATGGTTTGGGAACAAATTATTGTATAATCAATACATTTCATTTTGAAGCCCTTCTCTCTATCCTGCCTATCATATACCTCTCTAGGTCTTATTCTTCATAGAATCACAGAATCGTTATTCTTTCAGAGAAAAGATTGAATGTGACCTGACAAGACCCCAGAGAGGTCCACAAATCAAAAGCAATGGTGAAGTCAAATTCCTTGAGACTCGCGATCTTAAGGGACAACTCAATTTCTTTTTTTTTAATGCTGGAGGGTAGCAGTTCCTATTGTTAAACACTATTGGAGCTTATTCTATTTGTTGTGTAAACAAACCTCTAGTAAAAACCTAGCGGTAAGAAATGCCCACCTATGCAGGATGCCATCCTTTTCCTCCAAACACCCAGAATCCAAAGCATGACGTACACTGAATTTCAGACTACCAGATAATCTCAACTAGGACACGTTTCTGGTGGAAGTTTACAGTTTGTCCTCTGACAGAAACTTTGGTGCATTACCACACACCAGGACCTGGAGCCAACCACCCTATGCCAGTCAACCCAATTAGCTGAATTCCTTGCCTTCAGCACCCTCCACAAACCTGAGATGTATAAATTCCACCTAAAGAGCACACCATGGAGGAGAGGAGCACTGCCAAAGACCAGTAATAATTTCACACACGTTCTCCTGTCAGTGAATCAAAACTTTCTGACAACCCCCAAAAATCTCAGTGATCCACAAACTGCCATTAAATACATTCTTAAGCAATAATAAGAAAGCACATGCCATCAATCAAACACAATCCACTGGTCATGGAGCAACCTTTTATTGCCCTCTCATTCTCCATTTGAAATCTAATGCCTCCTGCAAGGCTATTTGTTCAAATTATTAGAAACTTTTAAACTTCCAGTTTTTATTCCTGGAAAACTTACTCTCCTCCTCATGTTTATGCACTTGATGTATCTGCAGCCTTTTTTTAAATTAGCCTATATTAGGTATACATATTTTCTGTACAGTCTCCTTCAGAGGCTCACTACACCAGAAATCTGGACAGGGTTGCATTTACCAACTCTAGAAGACCGAATTTCAATTTACTGATTAAAGATATGAATATCACGACTGATTCAATTTACTGAAACATGAGATGCTGACATCTGAGGTGTTAACTTTTAACCACAAGATTGGACAGGAAAGAATCTCTTAGAGAGTTTAGGGGGGAAAAAAACCAAACCAAAACAAAAAACAGTCTGTAAGGCATGGAAGGAAATGAAGGCCTAAAGATTTTGCTTGAGAACACTCAGTGAACTGGTCAAATGATTATTTGCCAAAGACACAAAATTAATCTTCAAGGTTATTGCTCTAGTGCAACATTGACAGACAGGACATTCCTTACTCCATGAACAGCCTTCCTCATGGTAGAAGACTTAACCTCACTCCAGAAGCAGAATAAATAAGGAGAAGCAGCTTATTTAAAACTTTCTTTACATCCAGTACTCTTGTACTGAATGTGTTTAGACTTTACAAAGATGAAGACTTTTAAAGTTTTTAATAGCAGACTTAGCGATTGAATAATGGAAGTTTCCTCCAGCCTACTCACTCCTCCAGTACCACAAATTCACAAGTGCACAAACGTTGCTAAGTTCAGAACCATGCACCAACAAAGAAGTGTTTCTCCCAGCCTTGGAAGGTTAAAAAGGTTATAAATCTCTCATAACAGCTAGACAGCTTTTTTCTACCAAGTGATTGTCATATGCTTATTCTGGAATTAATTCTAAAAAGCAAACAAATTTCTCCAATATGATTCCTTGTCAATTGCATTTCTGACACAAGAACATGATATTAACCTGAGTTACGCACTGCCATGTGCTAACAGCCAAACCCTACTACATCTTCTGAAAAAATCTCTTCAAGCTCATCTTTATTTCTTGATTAAGACTTTGTTCTGAAAGAAAAAACCATTATACCCTCTCTCCCCCCAATATGTTTCACTCTGTCATTCTTTGAAGTCTTCCATTGCCTTCTATTCATGCACCACACGGGCTTCAATCTTCTTGACTTCAAGGCAACCACACTCACCCCTAATTACTTGCTTTTGATAATCTCTAGACCATTCCTAAAACCTTCAGCTTCTACATCATCTTCATTTGCCATTCCCTGGGAGCTTCTTTTTCCTGCATGAAGGCTAAAGAGATTTTTTGAGAAATCATCATACCAAGATTCCACTAAATGTTTTAATTCTGTGAATGTCCAAGGCCAGTCAATTGTGTTCTCCTTTAGAAGAAGTATTAGAATTTAAAACACTATTGCCTTTTTTAACCCTGTTCTGCTCACTTCTAAGTAAAATTTAAATTTGACCACCTCATTTCAATTTATTTTGAACTAGAACACTCATTTGTCTTTTGTGGCAGAGTTTTTACACGGCCGAGATAACGCCTCCCTAATTTACAAAGCATATTTAAACAAAAGGAGATCTCTGCAGTTAGTCACAATACTCCAGGAGTCAATAAAAACACTGCACCAACAAGCTTGCTAAGTATTACTTCACTACCCCACTCAATTTTGCTTTTCATCCTGGCCACAGAAAGAAATGCTGCTCCTATGACATCTTAGAAGCCTGGTCCTGTGAGAAACCTCAGTACTTTCGAAAAAATTGAGAATCAAGTACATGCCAGGAAGTCAGAAGACAACAAAACATGGAACCACAGTACTTCTTTATTTTTTCCCTCTATTTTCTTCCATCTCCTCATCCTTAAGAGTCAAACTGCAACTGGATTAAATATGACTGACAATTGCTGTACTTTTTTTGCCTACGTACTCCTACTTCCAAGGCTTTTTTGGTGTTACAAAGACATGACTAAATGTGGCTACTGTTGTTCATTTACAAGTATTTTTGGATTTCAATTCAATTCCTGTCGGACAGGTGCCTTTTACTATTGCCACACTTATAATATACAGAAGCCAAGAAGCAACTGCTGAGAAACAGAATCCTCTTCTCATATTCGTATCAGGACTGGGGCACCCACACTTGGCAGGAGTAACACGTGAATGCTTACTGTAAATTGAGAAAAGCTCAGTCTATAATGGTCATATGTATCATCATGAGCCTGAATTCACCCACAGATTAACCCTGAGCCGTCATTTACTAGAGCTGCTTTAAAACCCTGAAAAATTAGAAAGTTAAAAATAGATCTTTCTCTACCAAAATTCTAGGACATCCTCAACACAATCTTCAAGTCTTCAGAAGTTGTTAATGGAAATGACTGCTCAGACACCTTTTTTAAGTAGGAAAGTCTTTCAGGAAAACTCTACCATGCACTTAAAACAGACCTAATCTTCCTGTGCTCAAAGGTTTTAGGTATTTTTAGGTCACAAAGCAGGTTTCCACATTCTAAGAAGTATTTGTTTTCACATCAGGTTGACTGTCTCTACTTGATCCTTCAGTGATACATTAAACAAAAAGTACCAACCACTTCTGTGGAAAGTTGCTCATGCAACATTTAAGAATCTTGGGAGAAATAACACACCACACCATTCCAAATACTGAGTCTCCTTTTCAAAAAGTTCATATTCCCAAACTCCTAAGAAGCATCAGTTTCTTTGGAAAAAGCAGGATATGTGAAAATATACATGTCCCAGGCTAATTAAAACATTTTTAATATATAGATCCAATATCAACAGTTTTCTCAGTTAATTCTGTAGATATTACATGCATAACAGCTCAGCCACTGCTTGTCACATGGAAAGGACCTAAAATTACTCTACAAAAGACCAGACACTTCAGACACACATTTTTAAAAGGAAGTAATATCTGTGCCTAGAGTAACCTTAAGTTCTGAACTGACAGTAATTCATGCCTTCATATCCCATATGATGGATCAGGATATCAAATCTTACTAGTTTTTAGTGCTTATAATGTAAGTACATCCAACCATTTACTGTGCTGATTTATTCACACGGTCTATTTTTTTCTCTTCAAAGAAATAAGCCTTTAAAGAGATAAATCAGTGAGATACAAAATGCAGTGTAGAGATTAACAACTTACAAAACAGTTAGTAAGCTTTGCCACCTTTCAGGCAAAATTAATTCCATTTTAAATAAATTCTGTCATCTAAAACATATTCTCTAAAAGTATTAAAAGATGAATTCCCTTATCACTTTGTACCCTGTATTTTTCTCATGCTGTCAGACATGTTTGGAAAAGGGACTGTTTTCCCCTCTCCCTGTAGCGAGATACACAACACTGCATAAAATAATACTTTTATCAGAAGTACTACTAAATCAACCAAGTTACACATGGTCAGCATTTATTTCTACAAAAATCTGTTTAACTTAGGTACCTCACAAACAGAAAACTTCTAATCCAGGATCCCAGTTGTTACATTTAACAGGAAATGTGTAACAAGTGTCCTTATCTTAAAAAGCAACGCAATTTAAAAAAAATTACATTTTTCAGTAATCCAGCAGCAAATATTCATTGCAATTGTAACAGTAAATAGTATCAACAAGTTTTAGGTACAGTTAGAAAAGCCTTTTGGCAAATGCACATGCGCTTTCCCTTTTCGTCAGGGATCTATTTCTATTCTATAAAAGCCACCTTAGCTACATATAGACATGCTCCTTTTAAGGTGGCACATTCCTTCTGAACTTCTGAACAAAGTAACTGTAGCATAGCTGCATACAGCAGAACAAATTCCCTTCAATTTTAGGAATCACAAAGCAAGTATTGCTGCTAGACGTCTTTATTTTCCTTTAACAAAATACACAAAGGCACAAAATTCACTTATATTTTGTCATTATTGTACAGGTATAAATAGTGCTTTGTATTCAAGTACAATCAAGTGCAGAGACTTTCTATATTTTATGTAAACACAAAACAGTTTTGCATGAAGGTGTCTCTGGTTCATCTGCAACGCAAACACCAAAGGAGATGCCATTTATCCAAGTGCCATTTAACTGAATTCTGTCAAAAAGTTAGACAATGAATAGTATTAACACCACTGCAATGACACTTCCATACGCTTAAGTCAAATGTCGGATGACACTTTAGCTTGTAAACATCTGTATATTAAACACGTACTCAATCCATTTTAACAGGGCAGCATTAAAAAGTATCTTAAGTTCACTAGACCAAACTTACTAGGTCAGATGCCATCAGTAACTGCTCTTTACGTGTGACAGTTAAAGAGATGTCAAATTGTAAGTCACCCTTAGCAAAGCTTGTACTTTGAAGTTTTTAAATACGCAAACTAAACAAGGGCTACAACTGTGAGGCTTCAACCAACTACACATTCTATGTGTTAACTTAAAGAGACATGCTTCATTTACAATACCCACTTTTACACATAGCTTTGACACACTGTGGCAGTTGAGGCAGTTTAAGCCCAAGCAAGATTATTAAGTTGTACCATTAAAAAAAAAGCTCACCTGAATAGTAACAACAGGCATGAACAAAGCTAAAAACTAGCTACAGAAGGCACTTGAAGTACTTTATTCTGCTTTTATTAAAGATTCTTCACTTTGTTCAGCTGAAGCAGACTCTGAAACAGTCTCTTCAGTTGTTGAAATGTTTTCTGCTGCTTCTTTTTCAACTTCTTCAGCTAGCTTATCATTTAGATGCTCAGAACTTGGTGCTTTATCATCTGTGTCATTTGTCTCAGCGATCTGGGCCACATCATCTTCAGATTCTGTGAAAAGAAAAATGACAAAATAGCCATTTCCAGAAATTAAGAGGCAGCTAATATTCTTAAAAAGCAAATGAAACATTTTGCAATCACATACAGGTTTTGGCTAGTAACTGCATGACGTTCTCAACTCGTAAAAACTTTGATTTTTCTAAGACTGTCACAGGTAAAACAATTAAAATTTAAGGAAAAAAAGAAAATACTATGGAAAAGAGCTTAGCCCCCACTAGGAAAATACTATATTATTTGCATACATTCACCCTCAACAGAAGCTTTCTAAGCTTGTTCACTAATGTGAGATGTTAGGCACATGCTAATTCAGTTTCTTTGTGCTTGGTAATGTCAATTTAATCAACTCTTTTTTTATAAGGGTTCAATCTGTACACAAATTAAAACATTCTACTTGATGGAAACTATTTTAAACATAAGGAGTCTGATAACCAGAAAATAATTAAACAAAAAACCCAAACAAGCAAACAAAACCCTCCACAAACACCAACCCAACAAATATATCAAAACCAGCCAATGAAAATTACTACAAATTCTGTCTTCCACGGAGTAGGAAGGTTGCACAGGAGTATACTTATTCTTCATCTGGGATGGGATTTTCTTTGATAACATATATTTTTAAGGTCAAAAACATTTAAGGACTGCCTCTAAAGAAGCAAATTCGAGCTTCACAATAGGACTTCAGTAGCATATAAGAAGTAAGTCATATTTTGAAGTAAGCATAAGCACTGAAAAACTGAATGCGGTTGCACTAAACGACACAGAGGTACTGTAGAATGGTATTAGTGAAGGCAGTTGATTTACTGACTAGTATTAGTCTATACTATACAGTACTAATGCATATTGTGAATGTAAACAGTTTGCAACACTGATGCAAAGTTACAGTTCAAAAATGTTAGCCTTATCAAATGTTTCTAACTGCACAGAATCATAGAATGGTTTGGGTTAGAAGCGACCTTAAAGATCAATCTAGCTCCAACCTTCCCCCAGACCAAGTTGCTCAAAGCCCCATCCAACTGCGCCTTGAAAACTTGCATGGACGGGGCAGCCACAGCTTCTGTGGGCATCCTGTTACAGTGTCTCATCCCTCTTCACAGTGAAAAATTTCTTCCCAATATCTAATCTAAACCTACTCTTTCAGCTCATATCCATTCTGCCTTGTCCTATCACTATACGCCCCTGTATAGAGCCCCTCTCCTGCTTTCTTGAGGCCCCTTTAGATCCTGGAAGGCTGCCCAAAGCCTTCTCTTCTCCAGGCTGTACAGCTCCAACCCGCTCAGCTTGTCACCACAGGACAGGTGCTCCAGCCCTCTGACCATGTTTGCGGCCCTCCTCCAGACTTGCTCCAAAAGGAGAATGTCCTTCTTATGCCAGGGGCCTGCTGTGGTTTAACCCAGCCTGCAACTGCGCTGCAGCAGCCCAGACACCTGCCTACTCCCTACCCACCCTCCTGCCATCCTGGTGGGATGGGGAGGAGAATCACAAAAAAAGTTAAACCCCGGGGTTAAAATTAGAATATCTTAATAATTCAACAAATTAAGATAGTAACGACTACAACAAAAATAACTGTATCTAAGCAGGGGGCAGGGGGAAGAGAAAGGAAAGAAAAGTCAATACATGTGATGCCAAATACAATGGCTCCCTGCCTGCTGACTGAGGCCTAGCCCACTCCCAGCAGTGTTCAGCCCCTCACATCCAACTCCCCCAGTTTATACACATCCTTGACATTCTATGGTATGGAATAACCCTGGAATAACCTGTCCCAGCTATGCCCCCCCAGCTCCTTGTGCACCTCATGCTGGTGAAGCATGAAATATCAAGTAGTCATTGACTTAAAATAAGCACTACTTAGCAATAACCAAAGCATCCATGTGTTATCAATGTTATTCTTGTACTAAATTCAAAACTAAGTACTCTACCACCTACTAAGAAAAAAATCAACTCTATCACAGCTGAAACCAGGTCAGGCCCCCAAAGCTGGACACAGATCTCCAGGTGGGGTCTCACAAGAGCAGAGTAGAGGGAGAGAATCATCTCCCTCACCCTGCTGGCCACGATGCTTTTGATGCAACCCAGGACATTGCTGGCTTTCTGGGCTGCAATCACGCATTGCCAGCTCATGTTGAGATTCTTGCCAAACAACATCCCCACATCCTTCTCTTCAGTGCTGCTCTCAATTCATTCTCTGCTCAGCCTGTACCTGTGCTTGGGATTGCCCTGATTCAGATGCAAGACCTTGGACTTGGTCTTGCTGAACTTCATGAGGTTCACAGTTCCACCTCTCAAGGTCCCTCTGGATGGAATCCCTTCCCTGCACCACACAGCTCAGTGTCATCGGCAAACCTGCTGAAGGTGTGCTCAATCCCACTGTCCATGGTCTTGACAAAGATATCAAGCAATGCTGGTCCCAATACCAACGTCTGAGGAAAACAGCGTCAGTCAAGTGCCATGTGTTCATGCTGATCAAAACATGTTGGGTGTCTCAAAGTAATCAGACTGCTTCAGGCTGATACAAAACTCAAGCAGAGATGAAAGTTTTAGAAGCATTACTCTGGCTTCTTGGCCCATGACTGAGTGGAGGAGCTGCTGCATGCCCCTGTCCAGCAGACCTTGTACAAATGCCATCTGTCACCAAGAACTTAAGACCCCTCCTCCCACACAAAGCTCCACCTAGCTAGATCCAGGCTTGATTTCAGACTGCTCAGAGCAGCCCAGCTTCTCCATTTTTTTCTCAGACTTGATCTTTCATTTTAGCAAGTTGGCAGCTGACTCACCTCCTGATTCCTTCCCTGCTCTCTCAACCACAGGCTGCTCAACACCTGCCCTGGCTTCTTGTTCCAAAGTTTTTCAACCCCCCTATTTCTGCCCAAGTAAATTAATGTTCCCAGTTACTTTCCAGGCCATCCCACTCTCTCTTCCCGCTCTTCAATTTCCATCTTGATCCCATCTCTGTCTGTGCTCAATCTTTATCTCTCAACTGTCAGTTTTCTTTCTATCTCATCTCTGCATTTTTGCTTCAGCCTCAAATTCTATGAATAAGTTTGTGCATTTTCCTGCTCCAACCCTCCACACTTGAGTTACACTCCTTTACTGCTGCTCTTCAGGCTAGAGTCAAAGAAAGAATGGGATGCAAGGAAGAGGCAGCTCCATGCCCTCTCAACTCATTTGTGGCATAGACCAATCATTACCTATTCACAGTTTCAGTCCTGCAGTCCTCAACTGAATAATGCTTACACTCTGCAGCAGTGACTCATTCTTAGCCTGACAAAGGTAAAGAGACTGTTTTCTCAGTCTGAGCAGAAGGATGCCAAGCATCTACAACATCTTTGATGCAAGACCTAGGGACAATCACAGCAACCAGCTTCTAATGGAAAGGAGAAAACCTGATGAAATGCATATTCTAACTATATTCAAAGGAACAGGATGGTGCTTTCATTTTTATATTCTATTAAACAGTACAGAGACACTGCTTATTTAAGCAAAAATTGTCAGGCCATTTTACAACTTTTCCCTTCACTCTGTTCTTCATTAAACTTATTGAAACTCTTGAAACTCTCCAGAATATACAGCAACACAAATTTACATGGAAAATTTTTTAGGTCTTGTAATTAAGTCTGAGAAAGTTACAAG
The DNA here is from genome assembly GCA_013398115.1 of Falcunculus frontatus. Taxonomy (NCBI): domain Eukaryota; kingdom Metazoa; phylum Chordata; class Aves; order Passeriformes; genus Falcunculus; species Falcunculus frontatus. The sequence goes on along the minus strand of VZRV01004979.1, from coordinate 2,228,255 downwards.
AAACTAAAGAGTAGGTCCTTTAAATGAGTAGTCAGGGCATTCCGAGTGAGTGATGCTAACTCCAACCATAAACATGATCAATCTTCATTAAAAATATATAGTGATTCCATTTTAAACACAGCAATTAATGGAAAGCTTGCCTAAAGTCAACCTGATTTAAATACTGCATGATTAAAGTCATTGTAAGAGCAGTAGCCAACAAGTGAAAGCTCTGACTATAAACTTAAAAGGATGACAAAAGAAAATGTAAGTGTCCTTGATGAGTAATACTTAATCCATGATTTTACCAAAGAATGTGGTTTCACCCACATGATCTTAACAACAAACACAGCCCTATGCTTGCTGCATATTTAAGAGCTGCAACAACCCAACCTTAAAAAACCTGCTCCTGGCTACAGCAGTTTTTTCCCCCCAACACTCTTGCTTAATGCTTAGTACTTAGAAAGCATATGTACTTCACAGTGTAAGTAGTCAGCCACCCCTCCTCTTGTTGCAGAGAGCATCTCACTAAGTAACCAGTGAGATGACAATACTGCATCACTATTAAATTAAGCAGAAAATGTCTCTTAAGTGGAAATTCACAAAAATGGTGTAATTGCTCTAAAATATAGCTGCTTGTGCTTTCAAGCAGCTTTGGGACAAGTTTTCTTCACTACTACAGCTCCCCTTTAAGACAGATTTTCATATAGTGCCACATGCCTAAAGTATCTTTAAAGAACATGTGTCTCACAGGAATCTGTTAATGGCTTTGATATCAGAGAAAGCTATTTGTGAAGCCTTTGAAACAAGTCAGATAATAGCACAGCATTTCCTCCACCCTTTACATCCTACCAAAAAGGTAACTTAGGTTGTTCAGCAAAACTGAGCTGTGGTTCACTGGAAACATAATAGATTTTTAAATCAAAAAAACTTGTTTACAAGTCATTAAACTCAAGGTGAGCTGACCTATGTCTGCTTGAGAAACCATTGAGCTCAAGCCTTATTAGTCCTTTGTCTTCCATCAGTTTTATTCCTAGAAAAAGTTTCTTTTTCATCTGCAACACCTGCCCAAAGCCAAGCTCCACTTGTGGTAGAACTCAAGGTGAGCACACACTTGAAATGGCATTATTTCTGGTAGACAGCATTACTGTGAGCCCTTCAGTTGAATAACAAGCCAAGTTTCTGCACCTGCCTTTAAAATGGAAACCCTTTCAAACGTACTAGCAGTTGCTGTATTACAAGAATCCCTACGAGTGACAGAGTATTAAATCATCAGAACAATATTTGAGCAAGATAGTCGAGGAATTCCATACAAATCTAGAGACATCAAATAAAGCAGTCCATGAAGTGCTGACCACTGTGGTGAAGTCTGAAGTTCAAAGACATCTAATGAAGACCTCTGAATATCAGCACCAGATATTCAACACAAAACACCGACGCAGTCAATTTTTTTTCAATTTTGTTTCAAAATACTGCAAAATCCTAAACCTGAATCAAGAACACAGCATAACAGTACTAAATAAAGGCAAGGCAAAATTAATCAAGAGGCTAAAAGTGGTTCCTGTTGGCTCTTTCAATATTATCAAACATTAATACATTTAAGAAAAGTACATAGGAGAGAACCAACTAGCCTTTGATGGGGGGAGAGGGGAGAAGGCGATATCAAAACCAAACCATTTATGGAAAAGGTAAGAAAAGAGCCCAAGTGTATTGCTTCACTCTGGTACCAAAATTTCCTAAATTAATCTGCTAAATAAGGAAGCATGATGTTTGTGCCAGTAATCTGCAGCAGATTAACAGCTGATGACTCCGTATTTCCAGAGGTTTAAAAAAAAATTCCAAAGTTCAGTGCCAACAGCACTCCCCATAAGCATTCTTCAGATCTCTTATCCACAGAAGTTGCATGAGCACACAACTGAAAAAAAGATTCAGCTTCATGCTCTACTCATTAGTCCAAGTAGCTGACTGGTAAAAAATATTTATAGCATTTCTGTATCACATTATATTGCTGTTTCTTTGAGCTATACAGCTACGGTTTAAATGAATTACAGACAAGAGTTGTACTCCCCTGTGTTGTCAACACTGTGGTGAAGTTGGTTTCCTGACGTTAATGTTTGTCTACATCTGTAAGTGAAAATATTCTTGCTATGACAGCAGCTATTTCACTGTGAACAAAAGCCTTCCCCAGAGCTCTACCTCAATGATAGCTTCATACCTTAAACTTACAATCAAGGAATATGTTCATTTACTAATAAAACCCAACTGCATGTAAGCAGTTATGTTTCATATTATAGTTCTGATGGAAAAAGTGATGTACGGAAAAGATTTTCTCACTCGGAAGAGATTCCTTTGTGGCAAGTCACAGCAGGCACTGGCCTCCTCTACATCAACAAGACATTTCTCAGATAATAGTTATGTAAAATACGAAGACATACTCTATGTCTGGCTGCTTAGCAATTATCAAAACAGAATGGTTTATATCATCTTGGAGAATAAATATTCAGAAAAGATCAGCTATTTAACCTAGAAAACCAAAAGTCTGTATACCCCTTACTTATTTCTTATGCCTCTGCTGCAAAATTTCACCACATACTTCTTATCAGGAAAAGAGAACTGGGCAATGAAGCTCACAGTTGTTTCTTTTTCTGCTGTTTTCAAATAAAACAGCACATTAATACAAGATCACAACAGAAAAAAACAAGTAATTTTCATTGTTAAAGGTAAATTGGTAAAATCACATTTACTGAAATAAATCCATCCTATTTTTCTGCTGAAATGCTTGATAAAATTCTGCTTCCAAAAAAAAGCAAGTTATCTCACAGTTTTCATTCCTACGCCTCAAGGAATGAAACGGCAATCTCACACTAATTCTCCAGATTTTACATTTTTTACAACATCTATAGACTGACTCAGAAGCTCAGACCCATTATAGGCACAGTTTGATAATAATTTCTTTCAATGCTAATACCAGATTAATCAGCAAGCACCCCTCCTTACCTCTCTCTAAAAACTGGCAGTAATGGATAATATTCAGAAGCCCTTGAGGCACATGCCTCCAAGAGCTGAGTATCCTTCTTTAAGGATCTTTCTATTTGAGACAGATAGAGGAAAACAAGCACACTTTTAAAGATCCTGGTAACAAAGTATGTCTTTTTCTGTAAGAATCTTCTAAATTCAAAAAGTAGCCAAGAAGCTACTAACCTACCCTCCCCTTGCTTAAAAGATGATCCTATGATTTAAGAGAAAATGGACGAAACTAAGACAATGAAAATATCTCATTTGATTTCAGTCTTACTTTCATGCCAGTAACAGTACTTTGACTGAGGTAAGAGCACACTATGGCACAGGAAAAAAAACCAACCAAGTTTTCACTACAATGCACCCTCATGAGGCCATGCCCAGAGACATCCACCATTAGATATGACTCCCCTACTGGCTTTGTGCAGCCTTCTCATGCCAGAAAGTAAAGCCCAATGTTATTTTGTACTCCCTGTTAAAAATAATCAAGCAGAAGCACTCTATTACACTCTGACAGTTTACCACAGTTGGTGTGTTCCTAGCCTGAACCTCAGGGCTGCACACTATCTGATAATTTTCCCTCAGGAAACCTGCTTAAACTTACATAAAGTCCCATCAAGCACTCAAAAGCACACCTAACTGGAGATCCTCTGGTTTGAAACTATGATTTCTGGAGTCTTTTAAAACACTGCATCTTCCTGTTGGCTGTACACCAGATGTCTACTGTATCTGCAGACTATAAAACGTCTCAAAAGGAACTATGTTAAATTAAAATTGACAATTTGTCTTTGAACTACCTGAAATTAAACACGGCAGTTTTACTAGATTTTCCTGCCCTGAGGAAAAGAGCAAAAGGAACAAAGGCAGAAATTCCAACTCACCTCAACCAAATGACCTGCCAAACACAGTGAAAGTTAACTACTTTGGGACATACTCCCTCTTTAATTATTTCTGTTATTTACAGTGCTATTTTCTATCTGTTTGTCAGTAACATTAGAGTGAAAAAGACTGTTATGCCATCATTTGCACAAGATAATGACCAATATGAAGAAATTTTAGGGTACAGGAAAGAAGACTCTACTATCAACAACCTAAGCTAGGAGCAGAGACAAGAACTGAAAAAACATATAACTGCACTTACTATGACGTCAGAATAAACTACTATTTCAGTTGGAATGGACCAGCAACAATCATCTAGACCAACTGCCTAACCAACTGAGGGTTGATAAAAAGCTAAAGCATGTTAAGGGCATTGTCCAAACGCCCCAAACACTGACAGACTTCGGTCATCCATCACCTCACCAGGAACCCTGTTTGAGCAGCTTGAGTATTTCAGCTGTTCTCATTCTTATAAGAAAACTTAGCACAACAGAGAGAGACAATGGGGAATTTCATTAGACTTTTAATAAAGAGCAGAATTCATGAGATTAGTACATACCTTTTGTCTGCTGAGTCTCCTGGGGCATTCTCTCTCTAGGTTCTAGAGGCTCGGTTTCAGATCGCAATTCTGTAGATTGCTTCCTTTCAAAACTGAAGTCTGGAAGTCGTGGAGCCTGAGGTCTAGTTTTTCTTGCAGGATTCAGGAAGAAGCAGTAGGCACACCTAAATGCTACACAAAGCACACCCAGTAAGCAGCCTCGCTAATTAACTTCACATTTTACCTTTATTCCTACACTATCTTATGATGGTCCAAAATACTAAAAACAGAGTTAACTAAGTGACTATCAGTACCAGAGTATCTCCACCAAATTTACATAAGCTGTTCTATAAAGGTCCTTCTCTAAATTGAGCAGACATTTGCTTTTTACAAACTTGCTTACTTTCAGCTCTGCTGCACTGTGTACTGCCCAACACTGTCAAAGATTTGACCACAACGAACAAAATAATGCAATTCAGTGGCACCAGATGTTGCCACATGGTGTTCTATCCTTTCCTACAAAAGAATTATGTTGGCAGATGACTTTTTTCCCTTCCCTTAAGATGCCACTTTCCTCACACTCTGAGTAAGGAGATGTTAGGAATTCCACAATTCTCACTCTGCTTTTTGAGGAGCATTCTGCTCCAGTGGTGCTTAATTAAGCAAAATCAATTTTGTTTAGCGGAAGTACTGGATACCATTTAATACTTAAATAACTATTTTTGTCCTCCCCACTCTCGCCAAGACCAGTGGGGAAGTGGCAATTTCTGGTACAGTGGAGTTGTGAACTCACATGAACTAAAATGACATATAGACTACATAGACATATCTTTGGTTTCATAGGAAACATTTACCTTATTCTTACAGTGCAGTATATTTACTCATAAAATTAAAAAACCCAAAATGAAATAGAAGATTTATCTAAGAAACCCTAGTTTCTTAAGCATCAGGCTTACACTTGTGGTAGAAAGCAGGCAAAATACAACATCTGTGTTCAATAAAGAGCTGTGTCTGTCTTAAGTTATTGTCAGCCATAAATTCACGTATAGGCCCCTAGGGCTTATTCCCACTCTTTTTCCGATACGTCCCCAAGATCTTCTCGCCAAAGGAAAATTTAGTTTAAGTTCTGGTAAGAGGCACACTTTAATGTCAGATAGTTTCTCAACATAAAACCCTTCTGAGAACCATTCACAGCCAGTAGCAATGCTCAGGGATGTATTGCTTATTTCTACTGAATAGTTTTCTACACATAAAATCCATGACCTGAAGGTTGCAATAAAGTGCTTCTCTAAGTCAAAGTAAATCTTAAGATACAGAGTAATAAGTTAGCAAAAAATATTCCCACATGAAGTGGTACTTCACACTGTCAGTTAAGTACTTAGCTGCAACCAAAATGAAGTATGATGCATATTTGTTATGAAATGTAAGCCAAGTAATAGAGACTAAAAAAGATTAGCTCTTACCTATATATTCAAACTCCTCCTTCAAAGCCATACCATTGTGAGAAAAACATTGCTGACATATAAGAGCATACCTACAAAACATGAATAATACATAATTACATACCTTTAAGTAAAAACACACTGAAGGAAGATGTATTTTACCTCACATAATGACTAATACCTTAGATCTTTTCTTCTAAAGGTGATTTCCACAAAGAAACTATTACCCTTGAAAGCAAACTAAATCTGTAGATTAAATAATACTTTTTGAAGTTGGTTTAACCATAGTGAAATACTTGCAGCTACACTTTAAATCACGGCTCAACATATTTTTAATATCATCAGTGTCAGAAAGCAACATCCAAATTAAGCTTTTGTTTCATTAGAATACAGTTAATATGTAGAGTAACCACAGTTAACGTGTTAAGTTCTGATATGTTTGGACAGTTCTGAAGGCAATCTGAAAGGCATTTCTAACTGATATAAAGCTGAAGTGCTGAGGCAACTGATTTCATTTTTTTTATTTCAAAATATAAGTCATTCACCCATTTAAGTACAGATTTTTCTTTGTATCACACAGCTAATACCACTCAGAACAGAGGTTACTTTTGCCCAGGTATTACCAGTTTCCCTGCAAAGAGACTTCAAGTGAAGCACTGAGAAAGATCTATTTCTTAATTATGAACATTTTGGACAAGTTCATTTGCAATTTTTTTAACCTTGACGTGTCTGGCTTAAATAAAAACATTAAGAAGCTTCCTTTCCTCTAAGCATTTAGGTATTTCTTAAAGAACATTTTACCTGTTCTGAGGACCATCACCAACCAAATACTCAATAACTCTATCCACAACTCCTCTTTCTCGAGGAAGAACAGGTCTTGCCAAAGGAGGGCCTGGAGGATGAAGACCTAGAAGACATTAATTATATCTAAATTATTTTCTACTATATTATTATATATCTAATTTTACTGTGTGCTACTGTAACAAAATAATTGCATCTACTTAGTATACATGGGCATAATTCTTAGTCCTCTAGGAAAGCTGTAAGATTCTTCAACCCACAATAGTTGAAAATTCCTCTTCTGTTCCTTTAGCTTACAATTTTATTAAATCACTCCATTTTTACACCTTGGACATGTAATTAAATTTCTAATTTCTAAAGAACTTAATGTATCAATAGTATTCAATGGTTATTAACAAATAGAGGCTTTTTAAGAAAGAACAACTTAACTAAGTTCTCCTCATATACTCTCAACTCTGCAAATTCACACCTCTAGTTTACACCAATAAATCTGGCAAAATCAATGACAACAGTAGAACTAGAGATCGGGGCAACCTGGAAGGTTGTCTCTTGGAAGGTGTCCTGTCCATGGCATGAGGGTTTCAAATAGATAATCTTTAAGATCCCTTAAAATCCAAACCATTCTATGATTTTATGAAGATGTCACCACTGAAACACCCCCTGGTTTCTGTGTAATTACTATACCACATGAGCATGCCCTCAGTGTGCATTCAGTCTGTACATTAAACCTGTCCAGCTGTTTGTCATTCTGGCAATCCCACACTTAATGACAAGTTGGATACTTTCAGATTTATGCTTAGTCAAAGAAGCCAGAAGGCCACTACAAAGATACTATTTTCCCCATGTATTTAACAAACTACTATCTAAATGAAACTCCTTAAAGAACAGGTAAGAGCAATGCTTGGTACTTTTTCACCTCTACATAGAGCAGTTAAACGAGAACACTGACAGAAGCTTCTCTTTCCACAAAGTTTTAAAACATCTGGTCCATTGTACAAGGCCAACGCAAACTACCAATTTCCATTTATATAGCTTTGAGTTCTTATGTCTACTTTCTCTTGCAGCCTTAAAACAGAATAAGCTAGGCCTAACATAAGACACTCGGGTCTCAATCATTCCAATGCAACCATCCAAATAACTAAGTATGGAGAGGAAACATTTCACATTTAAGTGCTGGAAGTATTATGCTACAGTACTTTCAACAAACAGTTCTGAGCGTAAGATAATGCAGTATGTGGGTGAAGAGAGAAGAAGACTTAAAACCTATTCCCATAAAAGCTTTATGAATTACATTCAAAGTCCACAAAACAAGCAAAAGAAACAATGTTTGAGTAGTACAACAAACCAGTCTTTCAGAACTCTCAAACTGGGACAAAACAGTCAGCTTCTAGACAAAATTGAAAAAATAAGACTTACAAACAAGACTTGGTTTAAACCAATGACAAAATTACTTTTAAAAATGCAAAAGCCCTATACAAGCTCAAGATAGTTAAGAAAGTGAGACAGAAGAAAAATCAGCTAGTCTTAGCAGGTTTCATACTGAGATGAGCATATGGCAACCTGAAGCCCTGCAAGAGCTAAGTATATATAATTCATAGAAATTAAATACTGAAGGTGCAAAAAGTTCTGGCTTGTAGCTACTCTCACTACACCCAGTAAGAACAAATATAGCAACAGCATGGCTTAAAAAAAGGCCTTTAGCGACTAGAGAAGTCAGCCTACAATTCTCTTTTCAATTTGCTCTATGATTCCAGTGTTTTTCTTGAGCTATGTTTCACAGAATCCCCCATAATGACCAATAAACAAAGAGGAAGTTAAAGGGTAAAACAAACTAAAATCACTGTCTCAATATGCAACAGAGTAAAACAGATTAAACGTACGGTCTAAAAAAGCAAAATAGGATTTTTTTAAAATCCAAACAAAGGACAACTAAGAGAGTATAGTTTGTTAGTATGTTGAACTACTTCAGAAGGACATTTGATTGAAAGATACTGTGATAAAAACAGTTGACTTCAAGCTTTTCAGCATTGTTCAGATTTAGTTTTCTTATAGCAGCTTAGCCAGGGACAGCATCAGGACAGTCATAGCTTCCAGCACTTTGATAAACATAGACATAGAAGTAACGTGTAACTCTTCAAGTAGAGTATTCATAGAATATGATGAGTTGGAAGGGACTCATCAGGATCACTGAGTCCAACTCCTGGCCCTGCAAAGGAGACCCTAAAAATCACACCATGTGCCGGAGAGCCCTGGCCAAATGCTTCTTGAACTCCGTCTGGCTTGGTACTGTGACCACTTCCCTGGGGAGCCCATGCCAGTTCTCAGGGTGAAAGACCTTTCCCTGATACCCAACCTACACCTCCCCAACTCAGCTTCATGCCATTTCCTTGGGCCCTGTCACTGTTCACCAGAGTGAAGAGATCAGTGCCTGCCCCTCTGCTTCCCCTCATGAGGACACTGAAGACCACAGTGAGCTCTCCCCTCAGTCTCCTCTTCAGGCTGAAAGAATCAAGTATCTGAGCCACTCCTCATAAATCTTCACCTCCAGACCAGGAGACAAAGACAACACAGCAAGTCTTACTATTCAATACCCTGATCCAAGATGGGCTTCATGTTTAAATATAGCATTAAAAGTAACTGCGAACAAATTACCACTTCAAGCCTCCCACCTTTTAATCTTCACAGACGAAGCAACAAAGGAAAAAGTAACTAAGGGCAGAATGTACTACATTGTGGTAAACCTCACACTCAATGCCACATACAGATAACCTCCATCCTCTACGGCAAACGTGAAACATTGTAGGAATCACATATTTTCAGCAGTTCCCTCTTGCAGTGCTACACATAGAACAACACTAATCTTGACATTAAGGCTGCACTATTTCTAACAGCACAGTCTTTCAAGACACATCTTGTCAATACTGGGCATTTGACCTAAATGGACTGTCCCAATCCTTAGGAGCACAAGAAGATTTCTTCAGAAAATACTGCAATTTACAAACCACCAGTTAAGTACAAAAAGTTCCATACTCAATTCAAATGTTTTTCAATTTTTTTAAATTTTCACAAACAAGAGAAATGAATTCACAAGATAACAATCAAGGAATGCATTTCCAAGTTACCCCTGTATTCTGTCCTCAAGCAGGAACCTAGACCAAGAAAACCCTCACAGCAGCAAAACAGAACAAATTCAGTGCAATATAAACCAGATTCCACTGAAGCTGTCCAAAGTAGAGGTCAGGCAAAATTCATTTCCTAGAGCTCCACAAAAACCTGAAAGATCCAATACTTCCATCAAAAAAAAGGCACTGACACAATCTGCACTAAAATTAAAGCTCTAGAATAATTTTGTGAATACCTGGTTTACACCCAAATGTTTACTTAGGCCTTTATTCAAAAGACCAAGTTTTCATATGACTTGTAAATCACCAATATATGAAGTTTCTAAAAGTCAATAAACAAGGCAAAAATTGAATAAAGTAACCTAGAGTGAAACATCACAACACATTCCAAAAACAACTTCAATTACCTGCCTACTAATAACTCAAACCAACCATCTTGGTTCTCATGCTGTTATGGACACCAGTAATTAATATAAACATCAAAAGCAATCATTGGAGAAAGACTGGTCATTTTTGCAAAGCTTGGCAAACTCTCAACTACCTGCTGGTTATTAATTTTCAAACATATGGAAGCTCTGTGGTAATACACGTTAAATTGATTCTCCCCTACAAAATATAGTATAATGAAAATTAATTATTAATCTTCTGTAAAATAGAGATAATTAAGGCTATTCATATTTGTTGCAGGCCATGCATAAACTTAGATGCAATATTGTTCTTACAGATACCGAATTTACGTACTTTTCACTACAGCTACGTGACTGAGATTTCATATGCCTGCAAGGTTTGGGGAAATTCAAGAAAAAAGAGGACTTCCATATTAACTGACAATTGCAGTGGCTCCCATTGTCATTCATGGCAAAGTAACGTGTTCAGTCAAAATACCCATTACTAGTGGGGGAAAATGTGCCTGTAAGGCATTATCACAAAACCTACACTAAAAATTTAAAATCACAAGCTTGTCCTTTCAAACAAGTCAGTTACTTTATTTTCCTTCTTCCTCTAAAACATTTATGCAGTACAGGCTGAATTTCATCCAGCTTATTCAATGTGCCTGAATCTTCCCTAAAGAATAAAACTATTATACGCTGATATTTTATTATACAGTCAGCTTCCTTAAAAAGGAGCATGCAATTTTAAACTCATTATGGAAGTTTTGGTAATCAGATATCAGTGAATGTGTTTTGCAACCAAATGACCAATTTCCTGGTGCAAGGAGCTAATTTCTGGTACTTCAAGATAATCAAGACTTACTAATAACTTGCCTTTACAGTTCACTACAGGGATAAAAACAAATGCAACAGTTTCATAACACATGTAAAGAATTACAACAAATAAGACTTAATGGACTCGACAGACAGGAGAGATCACAACTTCCCATAACAAGTTTATTCCACTACACTAAAGAACAGGAAAAGGCATTTTAACATTCAGCTTCCCAAGATCTTAGAGAGCAGGTGTCAATAAATTATCTACACCTCTACTTTTTGTTTGTATCATGGAAGTTAGTAAGGAAGGCCATACAGTCAGTAAGACTTAAGTAGCTTCAAGTAAAAATCAGGAACACCGGGCAGAGAAAAATATTCTTGATCTCCGTATATAGAGCAAAAAACTACTCCCCATTACACTGGTGCTCATGAGATTCTTGGCAAGTTGTACCCCTTCTATTTTCAAGACAGCATTTCATATCCTTTCTTGCCTTGTGATCCAACTTGTCAAACATCCCACAAAGAATGAAAGGCCTGGCACAAACCTACACACAGCTTTACCAGCCATGAGGAAAATGAGAACAGTACTTCCCACCCAAAACTCTCAAATTCTGCAATCCTTCCAATGGTCATTGGAATAATGCCATTTAGTTCATATTCTATTTATTAAAAGTCCATCCCATCTGAACACCAAATATGAAATCAAGAGAAAAACATTTTCAGGATATGAAATCAAATTTTAAGGACTATTCATTCCTACTAGATTTCAACCTGTTGCTAAACTTTGGACTCTTGCGCCAAAATAACACTGCCATTTTAGTATTCAGCTACAACACAGACAATTTTCCTGTTGTATTTGGTATTCCACACTTTAATGTATGAGTATAGGCTGCATGACTATACCTTCCAGAGTAAAAATTTAAATAAATGTCAAGATGCATGTTAAAAAAAATATGTGCAGGGTTTAGCAAGAAGCATGAATGTATTCTGAAAGTGTTCTCCTCTGTACCTGATTTATACAAGCATAGGGCTCTTCTAAACTAAGAACATAAAAAGGTATGCTATATTGTTGACTACAGAATACTGCAAAGTTTTATTGCCATTTAAACAAAGAAGCCATAACAGTTAAATGAGCTCAGGCAATAGGTTTCAGCATCAAAAGGTGCCAGCTGTAAAGAGTTATGGCTAATTGAATATGGAACTCCTGCTTAATCAGATAACTGCTCTGCTATTTCCAAATGAAATGCCATTTCCATACTGTCTGAAAATGGCCTATTTTATTGGTAACCAGAGAAAACAATATAAACTGTAAATAACATTAAGTGCTGTGTTTACCCATTCCAGGCACTGAAGTAGCAGGGGATCCAGGGCGTCTTGGTAAAACATTTGATTGCAAGGATGGCACAGCAGTTCTTTCTGGGAGCCCGCTCAGAGCTGGTGTCTCTCTCTGCAGATTGGGAGATGCTGGAAGTGGGGACTTTGGCGAGCCTTGTTTAGGAGTCACAGGTAGGGGTGTAGAAGCATTTCTTTGAGCTGCAGTCCTCTGACGAATTTCTGACAAGAACACGTACATACTGAATTTAGTATCTAGCACTATAAGCAAGATATTAGTAAAAATACATTAATATTATTATACCGATTAGCAAATTACAGAATCAAGCAAAACCAGAAAGGTCTAAAACTACACATCATCAGCTGAGTATGTCATAGAAGTAAATACCACGCAGAAATAAATACCACGTAGAATACTACATTTCAATAGCAATTATCATAACTGTTAAATACTTTGGGCAAAATTCTTCTAGAAGGCAATTAGAGAACAGAATCATAAAGTATCTGCTAAGGGAGAACGCTGGACATGTGAACAGCTAGATTCAAACCACAACGCACAGAACTGACTACTTTTTACCCCATGGCTTAAAAATGCTTCCAAGTATTTAGCTTTCCATGGGACCAAAACTACTCAGTCAGTACCTAAAATGCCCAGGCTAAGTGCCCAGAGTTATTAAAAAAAAATCAGATTGGATAAATGAAACCATTCTAAAAACAGAAGAAGAGGTAATGCTTCTTTCAGGTGATGTAGTTTCACTCACTTGTTTCTAACCCTGCCATCAAACCATGTGCATGGATCCTCACAAAGCAAGAATGGGCTCTGCTGGAACACATCCCTACTTTCACCTCTTCTCACACCACTATCAGTTACTATTAAATCACTGTCATGAAAAACTTAACATATTTCCTCAGTTGTTCTTACCCGAAGCCAAATAGCACCAGAGTAATATACCATGGTTTGAATGTTGAAACAGTCATGCGAGTCTGACATTCACACACTATTGCAACAAATCCAACTGAAATGTAACCATTGCCTTAGGTCTGCAGATATTCACATGGTTAAAAAGTAGCAGCTTAGTCTCTAAAAGGGACACCCCAGTAACACCCACACCTAAGGCTGTAATACCCTACAGAGTTAGTGTGTAGCACCTACATCACTTTGAACAAGCTTGCATGTCTTCCTTCACAGGAAATGGAATTTAACACTACATTTGGACTTTAAAATCATTTCCACGAGTGTCAAGATTAGAGAGATTTAATCTGCTGACTTTGTGTCATGCTGGAAGAGTTTAAATGCTTAGCAGGCAGTTTATAGGTCCACTGGCAACCAGCCACTGGGAAACGGGTGTGCTGAGTTGGAAGGAACAATCCCTGCCCCCAAAAGTACAATACTACCAAGCCAAGCTCCTGCTTTGGGTAGAGGAGAGGAGCATGCTACGTCAGCTTGCACTAGCTAAGAAAGAGCTGCCATCACTGAAGTACTAGGTCCAACATAATTCTGTGGGAAAACAGCCAATCTAGTGCCATGAAAACTGCAACATACATAGGTTATGGTCTTGCCTAATCTGTACATATAAACAGGATTAATACACAGCAGAAGGAAGAATTAAAAATTCTTTGGTATCACCACTTTATAAATTACAAGTTAAAAAACTACAGTCTTACTAAAAATCCATCTAGTTCAGTTTCCTACAAAGCAGAACAAATTACTACTTTTCACCTGCCACACCTTCATATGCATGGCTGAATTACTTCACACTTCATCATCCAAATTACATCACTCAATGAGTCTGAAGGTTCTGTATTTTAACTTGATTTTAACAAGTTTAAAGTTAATGCTTGCCTCTTCACTATTTAAGATGTTCAGAATCTGGAAACCAGCATAAATTGGTGAGGTAGTCGCAGAAATTCCATTAACTTTTCCTTGGTGACTTGCTTCCAGTTTGAAAACTGCTCTTGTGTTGAGAGTTTTATCTGAAGTAAGAATTCATTTACGATGAACCTCCCCACTAACATGTCTTCAAGAGCTTTTTGTGAGAGACATTAGCAGTAACCTAACTGTAGTAAAACCTAACCAGTTTTACTACACTAGGATAACTGCATTCTCTCTATGCCATCTCACCAACAGGCATGACTCATCTCCAAATACAAAATATTGATTAAAACTTATGATTTATTTAACTGTTATAGTCAAGTTTGTGTTACAGTTTCCAGTCATGTGTTAGCTTCAAAAATTAGCCTTCAAGGTATGCAATTTCTCAAGTCTTCTCAGGTCCACATATGTACGAAAAATGAGTGATAAAGCCTAATTCCACTTGTTCCAGGATAATTCTAAACATCTATAAAAAGACATCTTGATCCATTCTTTTTTCATTACAAAACCCTCTTTATTATTGTTTTACATATAAAAATGTCAAAGACCATGACTGTAATTTCTACATATGGATGTTACTTTTACATTTTGAAGGCTGTCTTTCTAGACCATGTGGTTTAAGCATATTAATTTTAATTGCTTAAGAGGTCTGAGTCTGTTTCAATAGGTCATGGCTATATTCACATTTATTCTGAGCCCATAATGCACTATTTCTAAGCAATTTCCATGCCGCCTGCAAGAGCTTTGTCCCTTTTGCCTGTTCTTTCTGAAGGGTCATTTTTGGCAAGTCTTCTTTAAACGACTTTCAATTAAAAAGATAACTGCTACTTTAATGACTCTTTCCCCATATTTTTGTTCCTATAAAGATGCTGAACCAGTACTTTACAGTCAGTATTAGAGAGATGTGCTTCAGTAGTTTTAGTCTCATTACAGAGTTAAGAATGCAAGACTCATTGCTAGTTTCCACAAAATATTAGGTTATGCACAATGCCTTTTTTTCCCCCCTTCACTTAGAAGTTCACTTGGCTTACTCTAGTCTATGATTCATCCTTAAGAGAGCTTGCCAACACTCTGCTGCTCCCCAAGTAAGAGAAGTCACCACAACTTGCATGATGACAAAGTGAGAAACACTCTCCTTGGCAAGACCAACAGCCCATCCATTCCAGTATTTCGTTTCATAGAGTGGCTGTAGATGTTACTCAGTGACAACACACAAAGCTGAATTTCTGCTGCTTACATTCCTGATACCATCCCCGGGATCCATAAATGCATCGTCACGGACATAGAGAGTACAGCCCTGTCTCATCATCTTAGCATCACATATGGACCCTTTTCCCGTGAACTCCCCTAATTCCTTCTAAATCTGCTGTGCACTTCCACAATAACAGCCCTAATATTCTTCTGAAGTAATTGAATGATCGATGTCCTTCTCAAATTGCCTTTAAGATGCAATGCGTTAAAAATGAGCCTCTTTCAAAGTTCCAAATTTCCCTAATTCTAAGTTGCACAGCTTAGCTAAGAAACATGTCCATTGACCTCAATACTAACACAGTATACAGCTACAGCTGATGTAGTTTTAATGAAGTTTTGCAATTTTCCAAGGATTTTCTTCAGTAATGCTATTTGTGTATCCAAAAGTCAACTGCGTGAAGACAGATAAATAGCTTAGAAATAGAACTTTTATTCTTCAAACACACTACAGTTCAAATTCTGCAGTTACAGGCATAGGACAGTTCACACATATAAGCAGACACTTAAGAGGTATCTACTCAACTGATGATTCAGTATGAGCTCTTAAAGACTATTACAACACTGCAGTGGTGAGGCAGTGACATCTTTCATGTTTACAAGCATAACTATTTTATTTTTCCCTCACTTCAAAATGCCTTGATTTCTGTAGAGAAGAATACATTATTTTTATAGAGCTACAGTACACTGCAGGTCAGTAGATAGTTTACATAACTTGTTGGCTTTAGTATCAAAGACCAACCACTTCTTTTCTTTCTTCCTCCTCATGCCTATATCCATTCCCACAGCCTGCAACCATCTTTCATTGCATTACTTTTAATTCAGGTCACAGAGCGATCTCATTTACAATACACCCCTGGCTAACAGTCATATTAGCAAAATGAAAAGAGCAGGTATTAACAACAGGATACTGTTGATAAATATTTCACTGCAAATATATACTTACCCTATTTTTCTCTACGGCCAAAGTACTGAGTATACACTCATTAACAGTACCCCTCAAAACATTTCTGAACAGATAAAATTGCACTTAAATTTTCCAACTCCTTTCCTTGTGGATTTCCTGATGGTTTCTTATGCCAAACACAAGACTGACCTAAATCATCTGTTAAAATTACCATTACTTATTTAAGCAGAACATGTCAAAATCACAAAAACAGCAAAAATAGCTAAATACACAGGAAAACTGGGGCACTACCAGTTGTTTTTCTGAGAACCAACTACTACGCAATGCTGATTAAACCTCTGTAGCAATTAGTATGATGTGCAAGCCTTCATTTCAACCAGTAAGTCAAAAACATACAAACTAACTAACCTTTCATCAGCTGACTCATACACAACATTGTCCAACTTGATTATATTTCAGTCATTATTTAATTTCTTTTCAAAAAGACACAATTACAGAGCTCAAGAAAATGAGTTCTGCTGCTGGGCTAGCTTGTGTCCAAAGCGAGCAAAGAGAAGATCAAGGAAGCTTTAATGTTAACTTGCTAACAGGTATTTTATTATTCCAAACCACTCTAATTCTACCACATACTACATGCACCAAATTATACCTCACCCACATAAAGGCGTCATCTAGTTACAGTAAGTTATATAGTGCACAGAACAGAAGCTAATACTCATTTTGGGCAGGTATTTAGTGTGAACAGCAATAAGCTAGCAGGTTTTTTGATAGCTAAAAATTGAAATAATTACTGCATATAACAAGAACAAGTTATTTGGAAATTAAGTCTCCATAATTTCACAAGCCAAAGCCAAACATAGCATGTGTCTCTTGAACTATAACGCACCTCTAAAATAGAACAGACTGACTAACCACTTACATGGGGACAAAAAGCTGCACCAATTCCAAATTCAATGCATTAGGGAACAGATCGGAAAAAAGAAAAAATTGTGCTGTATGTGAACAAAGTTATATTGACTCATAGAATCATTTAGGTTGGAAAAGACCCTTAAGATCATAAAATCCAACTGCAAGCCATGACAACTTACAAAATTTATTTTCCAAAATCCTTTCCAAAGCTAAACTGCACTTTTATTCAGGTTCAAGCAAGAGTGTCCATGAACTCCAAGAAGTTGAATCTGTTTGAAAGAGAACTGTACATTTTCTCAGTTGTGTCCCCACTTAGAAGCTATTGGTTCACACCATGACAGTGTCAGAGACCATTCTTTGCAAATGTAACTGTACTAAAAGATTGCTTCCACCAAGCCCATGAGACCAGTTTACAGCTAGCTCTAAATAAAACATTCTAAGCACAGATAGCATGGGCAAACTCCTCAGCAACAACTGTTTCAAATATCTATTCATACCACACTTATTAACATAGACCACAGCCTACAGTGACTGGCCCTCAGAAATAATTCTAACTCTCTCAGAACCTCTTCCTCCCAGCCCTTCTGTTAACGGTCAAGACACAATCAACACAACACAGCCTATGCTGGGTCCAACTAATCTGCTTTTGGCTCATCTGGATCAAAAGCAGGGGCACTATTGCTTTGAAAACCCAATTGTACACAAGACTAATTAATAGAGACTGACCAAGTCACTTCTCAGCACTGCTCCTTACACAGCCTGGGTGGAGGGGAAGAGATCAGTCATGTACCTCCATAGGAGTTTCAAAACTGCTGCTGCTCTCTCTTAATAAAGAGAGAGTGACTCAAGACTTACCACTGTTTAATTTATAGCTGATTATCTGTAGATTTCTATATAGAAACGCACATTTCCAGGCAGTTTCATCCCCTGGTCAGTGTTACTTGCATTCTATGAACGGATATGTCACCCTACTACTGGAGTGATTTCTAACACAGCTCAAGAAGGATGAATTTTATGAAGAGTTAAAAAAAGCCAACAACAGACTACAATTGCAGACAGTATATATTACAAGTATAACAGAAAATTCTTGGCAACCAGCCATGGGCTGTATTAAGGCAGAGAACAGAACAGGGTGTCAGAATGGCCCTTCAGCCTGAACAAAACTATGAATGCTGCAGAAATGGAACGATGGGAGAGACAGGTAAGGAGCAAACTTGAAAAAAAACTGTTGTGCCTAAGACACCAGAAGAGATTAAAGCTTCACTATTGAGGTACTGCACTGTAACTATTCACTGTCAATGTCAACAAGTAAGGATAGTTTTAAAATGTTTTCATGGCAATTTGAAGCTAAGCAAGAAGAACAAAACAGCAAATTTGATGATGCAGCTTATAAACACCTTTCTCAGTAAATCCAGGACTGAGAAATGAGAAAAATAGAAGTTTGGTTACCCACAAGAATTAAACACAAAGTTGACAATGCTAATAATAAATTCTAAAGCAATCTATTTTATGAAAAATTATGCATATCAGATTCTGCAGTTTATTTTGAGCATCAGTCCTTTCAGGTTATAACAGCAAGTTAATGACAAAGATCTGTTTCAAGTGTGAGTACAATGCCCAGTATTACAATACGAGGCAGCCTTTATACTGTGTTCGTACAAGCATTTTCAGTTTAACTACACCATATTACACTCAACCTTAACAAAAATTAACAGTAGTTTGTTCACATAAATATTTGCATAAATATCACATTTTTAATGTAAGCATTCTACTGTGTGTGAGATCTTTCCAGTTTTGAAACTTGTGTGGGTAATCTAGAAACAAGGCTTCCTTGAAACACACTCAAGTTTTTTCTCTTTTATTATTTTATTCAATAGCATCTTTAAATGGAATATCGTAAACCAGTAAAGAGCTGTCCATTCTTTGCAACTAGAAAGTAGTTGAATTATGCACCAGCTTCTTTTTCCTCTCTGGGTACCAAATAGAAGTAGTTTAAGCACTGCATTAGGAAAGGTCTAACTAGCCATAAATAGAAACACAACTGAAAAGCTAAGTCAATGAATATTACGCAAGATTTGAAAACACCTTAGTATTCTAGAAAAGTTACAAGTATGCCAAAAGAAGTTCATTTTCTCTCAGCTTTAACATCAAGCAGCATTAAATATCCTGCTGTCTAGAACATCAGGCTTTAGTAATAGATCCCTTGCCTGAGAAATACAGAACAATAATGGGCACAGCCTAATGAACAGTCTATTAACCCTAAATAAAGGTCAATTGATCTACAAATTTTATCATAGACAGACTTCTAGAGTGGAAATTGCTGTGAAAGATGAGTATCTATGCTAAAGAGCACCCGTTTTACAGGGCTATTACCTTGTCCAGGTCTTGGGGTTGCAGATGCTCCAGCAGATGGTAGTTCAGTCTCCTGCCAATTAATTATAAATAACATTATCTGAATGCTCAGCTCCACAGTACCTTTCATATTACATCAGTATCAATAACAAGACTCACCTTTGCACTTGATTCTGGATCAAACCTTTCAAGGATTAGTTTAGCAGTCTTGTACGTTTCCTTTTCCATTACCTCCTCAAGCTGGAAACAGAAAGGTTCCACACATCAATACAGAATTTTTCAAAGTATTCCCCCCAACCAGAGCCTCCCATTTACACGAATCTTATCAATATTACCAAAAGGTGAAGCTCATCCAATGAACCAGTAGCATTTTCAGATACCTGTGGATTTGCAGTATGCAATGCAAAATAAATTTTGCTTTCAAAAATAGTTTCTAAACTCTAATGGACTACTTGTACTTAACAGCTTTATTGCAAGGAAACACCAAATATTGCTAATTGTTTACATATAATGAGGAGAATAATTACAAGCACCAACTTCAATAATGGAATGTGCAAAAATCTATCAGCCATCATTATTGGAAGTTATTAGACATGACAAGCAAATGACAGGCAATTCCTTAGATTTATTTCCTCATAGCACTTAATGCTATTAATTTAAGGAAGGTCGTTAGCCAAGTGCTTTACAGAATAAAGTCCCTGTGCCAATTAACTGCTGTCAGCATCGATTTTAGATTATTTATTAGCAGAAGCAATTAGCTTGCTGCAAATGCTGTGAAAACTCACTAACTAGAGAACAGCCATGGAATTTGTTCAAATGACTTTAAAGGCTGGATCTGCATCTTTACAGCAATTCAAACTGCTTTTCAGAAAAAGGAACACGTTAAGAATTTAAATAAAAAAAATTACTGAGAACTATGCATACTTTAGGGAGTGTAATTAAAGCACTTCATTATTACAGTGTTTTATTTACAATGCACTCAAGTGGCTTTATAGCTAATACATGGGCTTAATTAAAAAAAGTAATCACTAGTAAAGTATCATTTTAGTGGTTAACAGCCAACATCAGAAGCAGCTTAACTTTAAAGCTGAGATAGTTGAAGTTATGACAAATACCTAATATGTATAGAAATTATAATACATTTTACAGTATCTTAAGCAGACCTTTCTTCCTAGATATGCTGACTAATGGCCATGTTCAGCTAAAAGTAGGGGCTTTGTTTGTTCTGAAGTTTGCTGTTGGCATAAACTGCAAAACTGAAAAGGTCAGTGGTCAAAAAATTAAATTCTCTCAAACTCATTTATCACTGCTAAAATAACAAATGGTACAGGTTAACATGAATTTTATGCCATTATTTAGCTAGCGAGAAACTAAAGTTTCAGCCATTCTGCATATACAGACTGTGCAGGAGTTTTACATTTAGACAGACCTCAGGATTACAAATAGACCTCAGAAGCTAAATAAAAATTCGCTCCATTTAATGGCTACTGTGTATTCATTTAACATTCACTCCTCCACACATTTCTTGAAGTGTGAGGCAAGGAATACTATCCAGGCTGTTAATTAAGGACTGTTGAAACAAAAGGGAGCGAAGAAGGAAGTAAAAATCAATTTCCTAAACTTGTATTTTAGCATCACTTTGGAGTTAACCCACTAACTTCGTAAAACAAATGCCACACAGTGCAATAAGAGCAGAATTAATGGCCTAATAGGAAGAATAAAGTATTTATTGCTTATAAAAGTAAAAACTGTAAGACAGACTTTTATATAAAGGAGTAAGGCCAGTGAGATGAAGCTACAACGCACGGAAGTGTTAACAGCCAGTGCTAATATCTGGCCACCAAACCGAAATTTTAAAAACCCAATTGGCTTCACATCAATGAACATAAAATGCATACAGTTGTCTGTATAGCCAAAAAGAGAAATAACCTTCTGCAGGACAAAGTGACCTTCAGGGGAGAGAAAACCCAGAGTGCTCCACCACCACTTGACACTTTCTTTATCTAAAGCACTTCTCACCACAGCAGTATTAGATAATATGGTAGCTATTTGTGGATACATAAGTTTTGCAAAAACAGTAACATTCTTTTGAAACATAATTCAGCTCTCACCACAAGATTCAGATGTCTAAGTTATCCTTCACATTACATAGTTATTGGATAATTCAAGGAGTTACTCTTCATATTTTGAAATTCATATATAGCTTTAAAATTCTAGTAAAGCTGAATCTGAACAAGAATTCACTATCACAACTGACTCTTTACAAATTTCTTGAAAATATATAGAAATTGTCAGGGTTTCTATAAGCATATTCACATTTCTCATGCTTTCACTTACAGAGTACACTTTTCTGAAGTAAATTGAAATTTGGCTGACAATACCAAATAAAGAATCAAAAAAGTCCAAGTTTACTTCTTGTGAGCAAATTAGTGTAATTACTAGAAAAAGTAAGAGCCTGTGTAAAATTTAAATACTACTTCTATGTTTGCATAGCAGAGGAAAACTGCTTGTGTGCCCACACAGGAAGCTCATTTATGAACGCAAACCAACACACTGACTTCTGGAACATTCACCATCCTGAAGCATAATCTTGGAAAGGTTAACTTAATGCTGAGCATTGGCTCACTAACACAGTAAATTGCTCAACACCTCTTACTCTTTTTCCATAATACAGTCTTCACTGAGATCCAAAACTTTTCCTACAAAATCATTTTCTACTTTCTGCCAAGGGCTAATTCAGAGTCTATCTTTATCAATAAAATTGTAATGCTGAGCAACCAGAATCGCAAGTGAACTCTCTAAGAAAGTTAATACCAGCTTAATCATGAATTTCTCATGGAATTAATCAGATCTTAATAAAGAAGCATGGAACCACATTCTCTTCCTATGAACAATTAGATCAGTGAACTCCTTCCCAACAGGCAACCAAACAGAATTCCTTTGGGAACAACACCAGTTGCCTAAATTGGAAAGTAATATGAGTAATGTATTTTAAGCTTCTTGTAAAGGCATTTCAGCAACCAAAGACTTAAGTACTGGCATGGTGCAAACCACTCATTATTCACCATACTACTACATTAGTTCATAAACTGAATTACTTGGTATGTCAAACCCAACTACGAAGAGCTCTTTCTTTATGTTCACACAAAACAACTGAAATGAGACTCATTTCAGTCCACCATTTAAGATATACCAGTACACGTAGCAAAGGTTTCATTAAAATCGGAAATAAATCATTTAAGTCACAGAAATCAAGTATACTCTGAACAGATCCTTGCCAACATTAAAAACACCAAAGTAACTGCTGTGCGTGAACACTGCATGAAAGAAATAATTCATTTGACCCATCATCAGTAAATATGATTTTTAACTGTATTTTGAGTTTCCAAATTTTAACTGTATTTTGAGTACTGCACATTTGCAGTTCTCTAGCATATATACCAGGTAGACAAAATGGAGCTTATACAACAACCAAGTCCTAGTAGTTTTTATCACATACTGAAAGTTATCAAAATATCAATGGTTGTCTACAACTAGAAGGCTGACGACAAAGTTGATTAAAGAGTACTTATTTTAAGTAACAGAACTCATATGCTGCATTTTTTTTCCATTACTAACATAACTCCAAGATAGCCTTGAAATCAGATTAGTTGTTTTTTCCTAGATTAACAGATGCAACTTTCTAAGCTCTTATCTGAAATAACTGCTGAGTCTGTCAAAGTCACATATCACACTTAGCCTACTATTCAGAGTAGCTGAGCGAGCTTCAGCAAAGTTTACTTCTAAAATTAGCAAGGTAATTACTATACTAGCTTCACAGCTTTGTCCTCAGGCTAAGAATTATCCTATCTTTCAGACTGCTGTTCCAGGTAAACTCTCCACTAATTCCCAGTTGTATCAGCTTAACACATGTCCTGCACCCTTGCTTTAATATGTTTAACCTTCTGAACTTGTTCATCTACCCATGTTCAGGCTTAAGGGTTGACATCCTCATTAACTGAGAAACTCCGAGGCCAAAACCACAGCTGAAGAGTCATGAACACAACCACAGTATCCCTCATGATCAAGGAAGGAAACAAAATTGTATCTTGAAGTAGTGCTTTAATTACAGCTAATTAACTCAATCCCTACCCCCAATTCATAACTCAACAAGCTTTAAAGTATTCACTAGGAAAAAAATTGCAGACAGCCAGTTCTGTGAGAAATAAGTATTACACAAACTTTGAGTCAAAGGACAGGATAGACAATACTATGGTAATTTCCAGATAAAAGTATCTGTATTTTACCCACATGAGTATTCACATGACTATATCACCAAAGCCAGAACAAAAATTGAACAGAAATTCATTTCTACTGAGCAGTCACTGCAAACCCACCAGGGCATTTTATCTAGCAGATGAGGAGGAGCTTACACCGTTTACAGGTAAGCCTTATAACAGCCTTATATCCCTTCAGCATGCAAGTAATGTCTGTAGGGAAAAGGTGGGCCACATGACAGTAAAACACAAGTACAGTATCATTTTTCAAAAGGACAATTGTCTTCAATGTAAGATTTACCCAGCAATTAGGTAGCTGAGCTGCAACAAAGTGAAAAAGCACAGCTGTTGTGGCAGGCTCCATGCCTAGGCAACAATTTGCATTACAAATAAACAGGAAACACATAATTTACTTATCCTAGATACTTTGAGGACCACGATGTAAATTTCTTAGTAGCTAATCCTATTTGCAAACTTAGCAGCAAATCAGAATTCAACAGGGCAAAAAAACCTCTCCCTCCCCATTATTTCACTTGATTTTTGTTTTGTTTTACTAAAAAGTAGGTTATTCATAGCCAAAGCACTCCTAAGGAAGTTAATCAAATAGAATGCAATTTTATCAGTGTTTTTATCTAAAACATGAATTATATTCTGTCTTGTCACCTGCATCCCCTTCCAGCTCATTTCAACATGTTCTGTTTCACGTATAATTATCTAATTTTAATGCTTAATTGAATATCTTAAATTATGATGAACCTCCTGAGTCCATCTTCTGAGTAAAAAATACCAGCACCATGCTGATTCAAGAGGTTGCAGTAAGTCTTGTTTCTGGTTCCTTGCTAGGAACCAGGCACCCACAAGACCACGTGATAATCACAGGCCGTGAAAAATAGCTGAGTTATATGTTATTGGACTTCCCAAAACTCAGTTTCACTAAACCTATTTAGAAGTTTGTCTTTCATGATTAAAGCTTAACTTGCATATATACTAATGGCAATTTATACGCCCAGATTTAAATTCCCCATAGTTACACTATAATTTCATTATTGTTTACAAAGTACGTGCGCAGTTGTTTAATTTTTAACTGCTCCTGGTTCTTCTACAGTATGTTGTTTTGACGTTTTGCACATGCAAAATACACATTTAGGTTTTTCCTGACTAATCTTTTATTCAATGCCTTTTATCCTAATTGCTTCTCACATACAAAAATTCAGCATTACTAGTTCTTCTATAATAAAGATTTTCGTGATTACAGAAAACTAAAACTGAAATGAAGACTTTACATTTAAGATTCCAAAAACTCTTCTTCTCCACTGTGCTTTTTCAGCTTCAAGAACTTTTCCTTTAAGGCTACCAAATGACTGTGGTAATTGGAAACATTAACTAACTTCAGTTAAGCAGTTTTCATAAAATAAACTTAACAACACAGTTGTCATGCTCATTCCTTTGTTTCCCAGAAAATGTAAGCCTCTCGAACCCCTTCATATCACCACTAAACCAAAGGACACATCCATTTGAATATTAGCAAATCCTCTTTACCAAAGGACAACGACATCATTAGGGGTTACAGGTTATCTTTTTTACATCTACATTTTAAAAGTGGTAAAACACAGATCATGACATAATACCAGACTCTTATGCAATTTATTTTTGGTACCTTTGTTGTGGATTTTCTATTAATTTAGCTACCATGGCAAAATCCAGAAGGCATGAGATTAACACTTTGGGAAACTCATTGATAACAAAGCCTCATAATACAATTTTCGGAGTTTTTGGAGGGAGGAGGAGTTGCTTTGGCAGGGTAGGGTTGGGGAGCTGAGAGTGTTTGGGCTGTGGTGGTTTTCAAGTTTTGCCTTACAAGGCAGGTGAAGCCAATCATGTAAGAAAACAGCAAGCTTCCTTTTGGAGTGATTAAACAGAGAGGAAACAGCTTTCAGTGTTACAAACTTTACAAAGAGGGCAAGTTATCCAAGACTTGGAACCTTTTCCATCCTAAATTTGTCTTACTGAGATTAAATGTTGATCAAGTTTGGTGCAAATATGTGACATACATCAGTTTGAGTGGACCATAACAACCATTTTTTCTTGAAGTTTTACTTACTATTTTTTTCTTTTGAGATTTTAAATCTTCCAGGGCATCATCTAAAAGAAGGATATTATACATTAGTTTTCAAATATAAATTAAGATAATATTAGCACACTCTAAATATTGACTTTGCTTCGTGAAATCAGGAAAAATTATGCACTGATCACTACCAACTCTAAACATCATTAAACTTTGTATAAAATAACTAGAGTTTCTATGTGAAAATAAATCACTTAATATGCTGAAATCGCTTATAAATTATAGACCACTGTTATCACTTTACAGTTATAACTATTAAAAAATTTTATGTACCATTTCCTCATTAAGCAAACCAATTCTAGCCAGTGCCCTGCTTTGACCTACATTAAAACTGGTACAACAATGGACCAAATATATTTAATCTCATGAGTCAAAATACAGAAAAAAGCTTGAGGTCTAAGCATTAATATATCTGAGTACCAGATTTACTGGGTTCAGTATTTCACATAAACCTCTTAACACAAACTAGTTTAAAATGCCAGGTCAATTCCAAGCTTCAAAGCTCAATCTATTTCCCCCTTTCTATACATTCAGACTACAGCAAACCTCCCCAGTTTTGTAAGAACAGCTACCAGAAGGTCATTTTACTACTAAATGTTAAGAGACTGTTACAAGTAGGCTCAGCACCTAACCTCCCTAAGAGGAAGAAAAAGAAAGGCCAAATGCATGTGGGATTTTCCTGAAAGTCAATGCTCGGAGCTTGAAACTCATGGAAAACTCACCGTAATAAACAATCATCTAATGCAAAAGATACTCTCTCAACAAATTAGCTTTCTACTACCTCCATTCACAGCAAGAAGACTTCAACAATAAACTGTACAACTTTTTACCCCTTCTAAGCTCTACTGAACACTGGCAGCTTACTTCCTGTAAAAATATACCTAATTTTACCCATTTTTCAGATTTCAAAGAAAGAAAAAGCTTCATAGAACTACAAGACACAAAACCAACCAAACTAAACACACTCCTTTTTTGTATCTTTATTTATTTATAAGTAAGTATGCCATACCATTTAAATTTACTTCAGGAAAACTGTTACTTAAAATTAAGGGAACAAATAATTACTAGCAGAATGCAAAAATCCATTTTGATCAAATAAACCTCTTTATTAAATGTGCAAAATACTAAAACTAGCATGCACATATTTGAAAGGTTATTATTTATGCAATAAAAGGATAACTACAACCATCCATACTTGTTAATAGGACATGGAAAAAGACCATATTTAATATTAGGCTGGACAACAGAAGATAGGCAATTCCAGAAAAGTGTGCATCTTCAAATTAGTAAGGTTCCTTTCACCGAATTTTACATTTATATTCGAACAGAGTCCCACACGCTGCCCCACTCAGATCAACAGCTCGAAATGTACTGCAATGCAGTGTGGTATCACGCCACAAACAGCAGAATACAGCCAACTGTTAATGGTTGGTTACTCAAGAAACTCAAAGGGCTTTTGGTACAGAAATGCCTAGAACATCTTCAGGCACAGCCTTCCACGAAGCAGTGCAATCACTTTAAAGTGTCGGTGTTTCTTTCTGATCACTGTACCTCCTGTATTCAACAAGAACCTCATGAAACACCTGCCCCTTTCTAACGTGGCCAAATGGCAATTACTGCGAAGTACTCTCAAGAAACCAATATATCTCATCTTAATTAAACCTACAGAAAAAAAAAGAATTCATACTAGAGAAGTCAATACCTGCAATATACCTCATTTATTTTCTCCATGCTTTGGGACAGATCAGCCTAAATCTCCCTTAACAGTTGTTTGCCTGACCAGTCCTAAAAACTGAAATTCTGTAATTTCTCTGCATCGCCTTTCCTGGAGTCTAGCTACGAATTTTCTTCATTCACAGCATCGTTCCCAAATCTGGTGCATACTGGTTATCCAGCACAGGGCTTTACTGTATTAAATAATCATCTCCAGTGTCTCAGCATGTTATACTAACTTATCCCAGAATAAAAGCTTAGTTTTGAGCAACTTAGTTGACAGCTTGCTCTCTCAGCCACACTTTCTCCTGCTTTACTGCTTCAACTCTACATTCGATTTTTCTTTTTCAAATATAGGACTTTTATCTTTGAGGTAAAACACTTCATTTTTATCCAGTCTCTGGAACCACACAGAAATAATCCCTTTTGGCATGTTCTATCATCTACTAAACCCTTTTAACACAGGTTCAACAAAAGCACTAGACTTGCCTGTATGCTCAAAACAGCAATAAAGACATTTAAGCAAACTAAAAAAACATACTTTTTTTCTTATTCAGCCATGAAATGCAAATCATTCATTTCACCTTAGAAATGAATCACACAGCACCACAAAATATATGGACAATTTTATTTCTACATAAAAATGTATGTTCTGTGCTTGCATATCAAATGCAAACATTAAGTTTAAGAAAAATTCTAAAAGTGATGTTTAACTTGTAAGCTGTCACAAATTAAATACATCATGCTGTTCTGCAAGTCATAAAACACAGTGCAACATTGAGGTTTTCCTGTATTATTGCTCACATCACCATGAGATATTGTTACAGGCTGGACTGCTTTCAAGGAAAGTCTCAAATGAATTCTAACTACTGCAGACAAGTGCCACAGATGCTGTTTTTAAATAGCATGCAGATTCATTCTAATGCAAAATTTAACAACTTTTTATATATATTTGAGCACCTCCATTACTTTTTGGTTTTGTTCCATGACTTCCAATTTTCCTTAGCTCTCAAAAAAAGCAGAAAAACACCTGCTTATACCTTTCCCACCCAGGAAAACATAAGTATGCTTTGGAGAACTTGAGAGAGAAAAGCTATCTTGACAAATAAATTAGACACATCTGCTATAAATCTCTTCCCTTTTGTATAAGGATAACACATTAAGACTGCTGGAATACTTGCGAGATGCAAGTATCAAGGGAACTACTACTACTGTTTATATTTCCTTTCCCCTTGCTCCCACTTCTACACCATATTTTATTCCATTACACTTTTGACACATGCAAAGACAGGAGAAAGCTAGCACAATTTTATAAATGAAGTGAAAGATTAAGCAATTTCCTTCCTGTTCTTTCATGAACTATGTGGTAGAAAAAAGTTTAACTAACACTACCCATTTCAGTATCAACTAAAAGGCTACTCTTGTCTTCCTGGAAGCCAAATGATCAAAAGCATTTACATTAACACAGCAAGCAACATTCTCAACTAGCTACACATTCTTAAAAAAAAAGAAACCATAAGGAAAAAGTACTTACTATTCCTTTCTGTCCGTTTGGAAAAGAAAAAAATGAGCAGTGTTCTTATACACCAGATTCTTTAGAAGAGAAAGAAGAATTATATTAATTAAAATATATTACAGTAACCATTTCTGAAGTCACTTAGCAAACAGAACACTTACCAGATGAGATTTTACTTTGCAAATAGAAAGGACAGAAACCTTCAAACAGTATTTATATAAAAAACTAAAAATTAAATGAGCATCTTGTAAACAAGACATCAATATTGCTCTAAATAAAAACATCTTTTCTGTTAAAATTAACTGTTACTTAAGGCAGAAATACTAAGGCAGCAGCAGCAGCAGCATCATCACTTGCTAAAAAATGTTCAGCTGAAAATTACTTAGTCATCACTTCTTATTTGATAGATTTATAATGCATTTTATCCAAAAAAAGAAACTTACCATTAAGGCCCAAAATTAAGGCCCAAGAGATTTGTGGGAAGAATTCTAATACCAATGAAAACCATGAGATACAGCTATTGTAGAAATGCTCTCCCAAGCAGAATTAACTGACCTGAGTCCTAGTGATTTTAGAGAGCTCCAAGTCTACTCAGTTTCTGTAGGGTTTCAGCTGACTTAGCGGGAGCAGCTTATGTCAAGATAAAGTTAAACTGATCTATGACCATTTTACATTTGAAAGGTCTCTCTGCAATCATCAGGACTTCATTTTTTTAAAGCTTAGAATTGCTTGTAAGTATTAAGCTGACACTTCTCCTTTAAGTTATTCAGTCTAAGCCAAGTGGCAAACCTCATACATCAAGCCATTCCAAGCATCTTACCCAAAACCGTCCTAATGTTAATTAAATAACAGAGCCTAAATTAGCACAGTTTCATTTAAGAAAAAAAACAATCTTAAAGGTTATCTGACTAACAGCATGCATAAGAAAGCAGGCAAAAGGCTCTAGGATTTCAAAGAGAGTTTTGACTCTCATAAGACATTCATAAGAATGTCTTCCGTGTTTATATAATGGTTGCCCAATGAAAAATGCCTCCACATATTAACAACACAATCCAAGTTAGGCAAGTTAGATGAGGCAACCGGAATCTGAGAGCAACCTATCCGAGGTAGGAGAAACAGAAGTTGAACTATTCCATGTTCAGAGGGGTGCTATAACTGATCTAAGAATATAGGTCGATTTATCTGCTTACACAACACAAAAATGCATCTTCATAAACTATCAGAAGAAATAAATGTTTGCAGGGTTTTAATTGCCTTAAGTATCTTGTTACACAGGCAAAAGCATTATTTCTTTTTTAATGTATGTTTAAGTCTCTTCTACCTAAAGCTGTATTCTAAATATGGTAGGACACCATGAAATAAAAAAAGCATTTCCCCTTTAAGAAATCCAAGATGAACACTTAATAGCAGACCATTTCAGACCAATTTTACAAAAAAACCCCATACTTCTGTGAAAATCAGAACATGCAAATTAAAACTAATTCAAATAAAAATCAGTTCAAGAAGAGCACCCTTCTAAAATGCTAACATAGTTTTTCAACTTTTCTGGTATTTCAGTATACGTTTAAAACTAATGAAGTTATATTCCAAAAACTTCACTTGCTCTACCAACATCAGTAACTTGCTGAGACCCTGAGGGACTGACCTAAGGCAGAAATAAGTTGGTGACTGACTGCAAGCTGGAAAAGGCAGACATACTCCAGTTTGATTAGAGCTGAAAAATCTCTAGAGCTATTACTGGGTGGCACCAGGCATTCAGCATGGAGTCACCTCTTGACCGAGAACAAAGACAAGCTGGCAGCTGCTTGCCATTCATATCTGCCAAAAAAAGCTGAAGGAGAATAGCTTAAGGAAAAAAAAAATCTGATAAACAGTTGCAAGTCATAAGAGAACAACAGTCTCATTCTAAGTGCTAGTAAGCTGATATCTAAATCAGGATTTTACAGAGAGCCATCTTGAGAAAAATAAGCAGAACTGGAAGACAAACTAGAGACTCAAAATCCAGCATGTAAATTCAAACAACAGCACTAGAAGCCATCACCTTCACTAATAAAAGCTTTCATTTCTACACTAATTCTAACACGCCTGTGCAAAAGGAGGCTGGTAATACTTCCTCTTTTACAAGCCTTTCCTATCAGCATGAGCAAGCCTCACACACTAACAACAAAGACTATGAAATGCTTACCCTTAAGAACAAAATTAATTCATATTACTGCCAAAGATTAATTGGAGCTCTAATTTCTATATTAATCCTTTCCAGTCAAGATACTGCTGCCCATGTATCTTCTCCACAGGAATCCACAACAGCAGCATGTTAGTGTATTATGCATAACACAGTAAGACACACAAAAAGCATCTTCAAGTTGGGGGTTTTCCACGCTATGTTATGCTGACTCACACTCATCAAACTTGCAAAGCCTTAAATATTTACTTTTGGCTTTGCCTTTCAAGTCTAAAGCCAGGGCATCTACAAACCATGCTTTCATACAAAGGTGCTGTACAAGCATGGAAGTACTTATGATCATTTCAGCAAATTAGTAAATGCACTGTACTCCCTGTTGGTAGCAAAGATGCTCAGAGGGCTGCTTTCACCTCCCAGACGGTCTGGAGGAATGGGAGGCAGCAAAGCAGCTGTTCAGTGCGTTGGGAGCTCATTTTGTTACTTTAAAAAAAGTAGATTTCTTAGAAAACAAAAGCCACTCATCAGGATAAGCAGCCAATCGGATCGGTGGAACAAAAATGTAGGCAATACTTTTTCCAGTTCACATACAATAAAGTCTGCATAGCTTCTTCTTGAAGAAAATAGTCAATGATTTTCCAGAAAAACAGATAATTATGTAAAACTAGTCTTCAACACACTTAGGGTGATGACCTTTCAAGTCAATTCTGTGTTAACAGTCACCTAACACATGAAAGTAAGTTTCTCCATTCATTCTTGTATTTTTTCCAGGTTTTGTACACCGTATTTTACATGGAGGTGACATACCTTTGGTTACTTCCATATAGTAATGTTACTTTTCAAATTGCAGTAAAAATAAAACCCAAGAATATGCTCTTGTGCTTATACTACATTACCTTACAGCTGTTCAGATACAGCTCTCTAGCCCCGCAATAATTTTGATAAGCCAAGTAAGTTTAGAGGGTATCATCTTTTGATGATAAGACTTAGCTCTGTACTTAACCCAGACCCATGAGAGACATTCCCCTCAAAGAAAGTGTCTGCCTAAATACTTGAATTTATTTTAGAAGAAAAAATTCAGCAAGTTATGACATCTCAAGGATTGTCAAAGCAAACCCAAACCCCTGCTGAGATGTATTTTCCATCTCCTTTTACCAAAGAGACAGCAGTTAGAAAATAAAAACGGCATATTTACTTACATCAATGGAAATGCAAAAAATGGAAGTGTCATTGTCAGCCTTGCTGTCCATTCGTCAGGGAGACACCACAAATATACAATTAAGCAAGTAAAAAGGTAAAGAAGTGAGGAGTAGAGAAGAAGCCTTCCAACCCATAGTTTCTGTAGTCTCTGATTTTTTTCTCTAAATTCTTCTAATGTCTGTATTTCCTGCAAATAAACAGGGTTCAGCCTTATTAGTGAAATTAGTAGGTGGTTTTACTAAGCTGCCTTTAAACATTTGCTAAAATCAGCCCTATCAATTTGATACTTGATTAGAAAAGTCAAGCAGCTTTTTGATAAATGACAATATTTGCCCAAAGATAACTTTCATAGCATAAATACACCACACTACTAAGGTTATGATATTGCACCTTATTAGCAATTGGTAAGAGAAGTTAAAAATCAGCATTTTTTCACATTTGTAATGCATTAGTCTACTCAGAACAAGTGAAAAATACCAGTACCTTATGAATGGCAGTCTTCACAATCACATAAGTCACTACTAAGCATACTGGGCATTCTAAAACTTTCATCAGGTACCTGTGGAATTTTAAATGCCTCTAACACTTTTCTACTAACATGGGGAATTACTGAAACCTCTCCATCATATCACTTGTTTTCCTTTCAGTACTTTCCTCACATAAAGAGTGAAATCCTGAACATCCGTATGATGCTTCTGGCATTTTAATAAGTGGTCAAGCAATGCTCTGCTGTGTTAACCATTCTGACTGCATTTCAAATGACAACAGAAGTACTCACACTTCCATTAAAAGGAAAACAAAAATATCAACAGCATATTTCAAAACAGTTAATTTCCCCTCAGAGTACAGACATCTGTCACAAATGCTGGTGAAAAATCACAATTGATTACTGAACAATCTATCCAGTTATTCTGCCCCTGACCTTACTTACTACCACTACAGTTACAACTTCCACACATAAAAGCATACATTGAAGCTTTTCTAATCAAGCTGATGAATGGAACTTTGCATCAGTGACATTTTCCATTGCATGGGACTTTAACCACTAGTTGTAACAGAATTGTGTAATCAAGGCAGCTTCATATTCATTCCCATTTCAGTCCCTCTAAATAAATGTTTGCCCTGTAGTTTCTCACTATCTATTATACAGTATTGGTATTTTATAAATGACTAAACAGTACGGGAAAAAAAGATAATTCCTCTGAAATGCAGAATCTCTACTACTAGAATAATTACCAAAATAATTTAAAATTTCATTAGAGTATTTTACCTAATGAGAGAGAAATCCATGGCCAGGAAAAAGGAGGTATATTTCTAAACAAAAAGAAAACAAAGCACCAAAAAGCAAACACATACCTTATCTATTTTTTCTAACACTTCTACAGTGGAAGGCTTTGCCTGCTTACAAGGGAAAGAACAAAGATATTAATCTCGCTTTTAAAAACGCAGTATTTTGAAGATTACTGTACATTAACAGTTTCCTAACAAAAAGATATATTCATAATAGATTAATAAATTATCTATTTTACATAAAGGTAAGAAGTTTTCCTACTTTAATAGTGACAAATAGAAGGGACTGTAATGAATCACTATTTTACAGCTGGCATTACTCTTAACTGAAGGCTCCTCTCCTACATCACAAAAAACGAAAACCTATAATGCATCTACAGTGATAATGAACATGTGGGTGCAAAGGAAAACAAGAATAGAATTGATGAGTGAAGGAAATAGGCAAAACACAGAGAATATAGAGAGGAAGCCCTAACCCGAGTACTCCAGCTTTTTATTACTATTCCTTCCATATAAGGAGAGATGGTGTAAATAAACCATAAGCAACTGCAAGTAAGTGTTGTCATCTCCAGTAAAATTCCCCATAGGAGCAACTGGAAATCCACCTTCTTGGAATCTTTCCTAATTTCTGAGAATTATTAAGCCACAACATTTCCCCACCCTTCACATCACAAATTCAAAAACCATAGCTCACACTGCATCACCCTTAAATTGAGTTTCTATTATACAAAAACTGACATTCCACCTTAAGTTTCACCTTTAAAGGAGTTTTGTATGGAAGGCCTGAAGTCAACTGCTAATGAGCAAAGGCAACCCTAGACTCAAACAACTCACACCTGCCAGGAGAGTAGTCAAAAACCTCATGCCTCTTCCTCCTCATAAACTCAGTACACCATTCAAGAACATACAAATCAGTAAAAGCTGATAGTGAGACAGACTTGTACAGGACTAAGAAGCTACCAAACTATTGGTTAAAACAGACAAAAATGTATTCTGCACCTACCCATTTTTACCTAGGTCACCAACCTTTCAACTCACAGATGCTGCAGTTTCTATCCCAATGACACATCACAAAGTATTTAGATTTACAGAAAGAGTTAAAACTGTATTTTTGTAAGTTATCCAAGCCAGTGCCAGACTGGTACTGAAAAGGAAATAAAGGACAACAGCAGAGTTTCACAGCTTAGTGATTTAGCAAAGAATACTTTTGGTCATGATGTCTCACTACTGGACTTTAAAATGACATCCTCATGGGAAAAGTTTAGCACAAACATTCAGCCAGCATTAACAGTCAACATGTCCTAGGTACTGCTGTCCCCTAGACTAAAGATTATTACATTCTTACACAATGTTACTTACCCTCCATCTTGAAATTAATCCACCCATCTTCTATTGTGGACAAATGTTAGCAGAGTTATCAATCTTCTACAAGAATTCACAGCTAGAAATAAAGCATTAAGCACTTAGGAGCAAACTAACAACATAATCAAAGACTCTCAAATTCATTCCAACATCTTAAGAAATTAAAATATTGCATAAAGCCATTGTCTAGCTATCTACCTATGTGTTATTTTTAAATCCAGTTTTCTGCTTCATAGGCCATCTTGTAAGTCAGTTGATCAGCTTAGATGTGGCTAAAGTTATTTTTGTTTTGGAAATACTTTACCAGAGGGGAGTCCTCAAAAACACAGGCACCACAAAATAACTGCAAAAAGAGCCACCAAAATACTCCGGCAGAAAAACAATTTTAAAAACTTAATATTGGGCAGGATTATTTAAGATACTGATTTCCAGTTATTTCCTCTGCTGCCCATAAGCATAACTCAGAGTTCCTTTTCAGCTGCCACTCTAGGCATTCAGCATTAACATCCTTCTGTTCATGAGAAAATTTCTCAAATAAATCTACTTCCTTTTTATGCTCTCATCAACAAGAATATGCTGGATAGCAATATTGTTCTTTTGTATGCTCAGTTTTAAGTTCAAATAATCAGTTTCAAAGATTTCATTTGCTATACAAAAGCACTACATGGGCAGGTCTTCCCTGCACAACCCACAATGCACAACCCAGTCACCAGCACATCAACTGACTCCAAACAGTTCCAAAGGGGCAAAAGCAGCTCACCTCACCCTACACAAACCCGGAATCCACTCACATCACTAATTTGATGATCTGGGTCTAAGTTCCTGAACCAACATTCTAGCAACTTTCTATCAGGAGGTAGTTGAACCAATTGACTTTGAACCTTAGGATTGCAGAGTTTCTCTCCAGTCATTTAATTTGCAAGTTTTTTACCTATTGAACAGAAAAGTAATCAGTTCAAAACAACCCTGACAGTAAACTAATACTCAGTCTCAACCAGGGCTCAAACCTTTTTTGTTCTGGAATGAAACACTAACACTTATTAAAACAAAGCACTGATCTAGCTAGATAGAAATAGAAGTGATCATTATCTTGTTTATTAAGTTTTCTTTGGCCAAAAATGGAAAGATATATTTCAATCCAAAATAGTTTTCAAATTGTCTGAGGCTGTTAGAACAAATTAACGTGTATAGGATAGGCACTGCTCACCAGCACAAATACTACTGTAGTCTGGTAACCTCATCATCTTTACAAAAGCCAAGGATTTCAGAAGTACAGGCCCTATTGGTTTCAGAAACCAATCCTTAAAGATAAGGAAATGCGTATCGGAAATGCCACAAAAATGAAGCTAGAACAGATGGGCAAATTAGCTCTGCTGCTGCCAAATTAGTAGCACAAAGGGGTGAGATATGGAAAAAGCAATTACCCCTTGGACTCAAACAAATTCTAAAAATAATCACTACTGCAGTAACTCGCCTCAGTAAAACAGCAGTCTTTTTTTTTTTTCCAAACACAAAATCTAACACCAAGAATTTCACACAACTGTGACTTTTCAGATACAGGTGAGTTTTTGCATGACAGGTATTGCAGTAGATCTGAGCATATACTTTCTTCCCAGATATTTCTACAGAGATAGATGGCTTTCATATTGTTTTGCAACCAAGATACTATGTCAAATAGCCAACTGAGAAGTCTGTAAAGCTAGCACAAGGCTCCAAATCTAGCTTGCTTCCCTCGTGTTGCCACTACTGTTAGGAGCAATCGTAGCTTTCAGTTGTGGACATAGAGAGACACAGAGATGCTCACATGGCCTTTGTGCGTGCCATTTTCCTTCAAACCGTAGTTTGAGAACCTCTCCACTAGAAGTGTTAGAGGATCTTTTGGGAAGAGGTTATCCATGAGCTATTGGTGACTCTGACTTATATCAATAACACATTCACAGTGCTATTGCTACACAAGTTTTTTTTTAATATCTGGCAAATGCTTGGAAGAGAAACAGGTTTGACAAGTGTCATTATGCATGTGATTTTACAGGAGCTATGATGATGACAGGCTTTACAGATGCTGCTCTGCAAGTCTATAATACTACCAAAACCCTTCCCCAAAGAGGTATTAAGGGATTAGGGCCACTAGATTCACATTTGCAGTTTAGTCACTAAATCCTCAGTGAGGAGATGGAGAATTTTCTATGATTACTATGGAGTGCCTCAGATGTCTTCCCTCTTCCCCTTTTTGACATGACAACACAACTTGTCTTCAACTGCTTCAAACTCTCCTCCTTCCTCCTTACCTGCCACTCCACATACCCACCACTAATATCCTACTACTCATGGCAAGAGATCTTCCACAAGTTGCTTCCTTCCCATGCTCTAACCAACAAATTATTGCATAGCACTTTTTTCTTCTGAAGACTGCACTCTAGCACAGAGCTATGCATTCCACTGACTAAGCAGTAGTGCAGTTGGACTTATTTCCACACACTTTATCACTGATTCAATACACAAGATAGCTGCAACATGTCCTAGGCTTAAAACAGACAGGAGAAGCATTAAAAACACTGAACAGAGAAGCTTAAGAAAACACTACTACCTGACTCTCTCAAAAAATATTGATAGTAGCTCCTCTACTCCCAAAACATCTAGGTTATTTATTAAAAAGCAGAAGTGCCAGACTAAGAGACCAGAGCAGAAAAAGCTTCTCTTTTGAAAGAGGCATAAATCCAAGAAGTCATCCACACCCATCCATCCAGGTGGAGAAAATAGCTTCATGATCTCATTACACTTTTATCAACTCAGTCTCAAATTTCCTCAGGCTTGTTAATGTTTTAAAGGCTAAAAGTTCTCCAAAAACTCAGTCTCCTAAGTAAATTTTAATAACTGACATGCTGAAATTCAAGACTGAATAACATCAAGAGAAGACATATTAAAAGAAAAAAAAAGGAAGTCAGAAACTTGTAATCAAGGCCTTGCATACAGACATACAGAGCTCTCCCTTAAAGGAATGGGCTGTGCTTTTTAAATAGGTTTTTTCTGCAAACTTGGTGGCTTCACTTTATGTCAATATTTTTTAGATATTTACCATTACAAAGAACACAAATTCTACCTTCCAAACTGAATCTCCGGTTCTGCTCACAGTTCTCTCACAATTTACTGACCTCAGAAACTTCCATTGGGACCATAAAGAAAGTTTCTCCAGCTGAGTGCCGTGGACAAGGAAACAAGCAAAACCAAACCAGGAGCATCACCCACCACCTACTGCTGGCCTGTCTTAGGACGCCCAAGCTACAACAAAATACTGAACTTTTTTCCACTTAAACTTTGTTTTCAGCTGTTTCTGTCTGAAAGCATCCCACAGAAGTCCTGTGCTTTGTAGAGTCTTAACTGAAAAGGCAAATTAGTTCCCACACGGACTGCACAGCGATGGAGCGAGAAGTGGGTGGGTCAGACGCTCTTTTTTGAAACCCAACCCCTCGCAGCCTGCGCGAGGGGCCGCCAGCAGCCGGGGCCCGGCGGCCAGGGAGGGCGTCGGCAGAGGTCAGGGGCAGCCCCCGGCTCCTCGGCCCGCCGGCCGGGACAGCCGCACGGCGCCGCCGCACCCCCGCTTCCGGGCAGGGC